>CAJVSB020000932.1:0-110186 GCA_911865555.2 Thlaspi arvense | reverse complement strand
AATGCAGACGACTGCTTCGGAATCCTTCCCCCAATAAGATAAGATTGAAGAAAATGGCAGACAACATCCTCGACCTGGCAGAATTCCAATGAACTGATGCTACCACAAAGAGCAATTATTGTTAGCAAGATATCACATAAAGAAACTTCAGAAAAAAGCAAAAGAAAAGTTGATTGTCTAATAGCAAAAGAAGACATGATGTAACTCAACTTTATTTAAAAAATAGAAAAAGTAGTTTGTTTGTTTGTAGAAATTATTGTACTCGCACTAAGACTCTATCTCCCAAAGGTGGTCATCCATGTGCTATAGTGCGAATAGAAATGATTTATAATAATTTGTTTGAGTCTGTAAAGTAACCAGAGTCAAGTCGTTTGAGTCTGTCGAGTCCGGTTTAACCATAGTTGAGTCCAGTTTGTCTATAAAACGGTCTTTTGCAATGTCAGTCGGCAAAGGGTGATTTGGAGAAACAAAAACCAGTATACTCCTTGTAAGAAGAAAAGCCATCTACCTTCCAAATCCTTGCAATTTCCAAAGAAAGTCTTTGTAAGTCTATTAGTCAAGTCTTTGTAATTATATTGTATTCCACTTGCAATATTAATCATCCTTGTGTACTTCTACTCAATTTGCAATTGTCGCATATACTTCTTGCATTCACACTTATTTAGAAAAATTCTTGCATATCTTTCATTTTGTCTTAATCCCTGGGCTAAACTTTTTTAATATCTTCTAAATTTACTTGAGACTCACTAGAACTATCTCTTCCTGACTTGATTGGTGATGCTACAAAAAAAGTGTTCTTTTCCTTCTATTTCTACTATTGCTGGAATTCTAGACAAAGGCGGGTGTTCATTAGTATGTCTTTTAGGCCATTGGGTCAACATATAGAATTTTTTACCTTCATCTAAGTTAAAAACCCAGTCAAAAAAGAAAATATTTTTCTGAAAAATTATTTCTAATTCATAATAATATCTTTTTTTATTATTTCTCTTTCTTCATAATTATATTTGCTAAAATAATCTTTTCTATTTTGTCTGTTTTTCTCACTCATAAATTCATTTATAATATATTCTTTATTTATTTCAAATTTTCTTCTTATCATAATTATTCCTATATGAGATTTTGGGGGAACCACATCAGATCTAGTGAGAGAAAGTGAATCACTATCTTGCTCATTTCTATATATTGGATTAGGGATTTCCGATCTAAAGTCTACTCCTTTAAATTTAAGATTGCTAATACTTGGTTTAGATTTCTCAAAGTCTTCTCTAAGACTAGATGACTCTCCTATTGATTTATAAATTCTTGGACCAAACTTAATTGTAACTTTTCCTTCATCATCTTATGTTATTTTTGGATTATTTCTCAGTGTTCTTGCTAAGTTTACTAGTGAAACTTTATGTTCAAATTCCCATACTCCATTATTTATTATATTTTTCCATTCTAATTTTCTAGGTGTATATCCTATAGTATTTTGGGGATTAAATTCTAATAATAAAGTTTCATTTCTAGGTGAACTTCTAAGTGCTCCTGGCTGGATAGAAGTTTTCATTAACGTATAATACAGTCTATAAATTATAGCCATAGGTCTAGATCCATCTTTTATATGTAAATTCTTTGTTTGCACTTTCATTATCAAGACATCTAGTATGTTGGGATCAAAAAGGTCTATTGAAAAATTGGGAAAACAATGAAAATAAATAGGACCACTACACATGTTTGATTCCACTAATACTAAGAGTAATTCTTCAAAATTATGATGTCTAGCATCTCTTAATACTATGCATGTTGGTGTATCAATTCCTATCTTGAATAGAGGTTTTACTACAGCTTGAATTAGTCCTATACCGATATATCTATATTTTTCTCCATATTTTTTAATTATTTGTGCAGATAATAATTGAAATTGTTAGATATTTTCTCTAAGTGAAATAGTTTCCTCAGATGTTTTAATTGTATACTGATATCCAAAATCAAAATGTTTATTTTGATAAATATTTCTAAAATTTTCTCTAGGAATTGTCCAATTTCTAATATGATTTTCTATTTTTGCTATTCTCAATTCTTCTTACGATAATTCTAAACTTTCCTACATATCTACATACGAACATATAATGTATTTATACATACGTGCATGTATACATATGCATAGATACATACCTACATATATAGATACATATATATATTATGTATATGATATATATATATATATTAGATACTATATATATATACAGACATATATTCATATGTATGTATTAAAAAATGTATTTTATATATATAAATATATATAGGTGCATACATACATATATATGTATATGTATGTATGTATGTATGTACATATATATTATATGTATATATGTTATATATATATGTGTGTGTGTGTGTGTATATATATATATATATCTACATACGAACATATAATGTATTTATACATACGTGCATGTATACATATGTATACGTATGCATAGATACATACCTACATATATAGATACATATATATATTATATGTATATGATATATATATATTAGATACTATATATATATACAGACATATATTCATATGTATGTATTAAAAAATGTATTTTACATATATAAATATATATAGATGCATACATACAAATGTATGTATGTATATATACATATGTATATACTTATGTATGTATATATACATTCTATCAAATAATCTATATATTGTATGTATGTATTAAAACTATGCACCTATGTACATATATGCGTATGTACACTTTTATATTTAAATATATTTCTATATTATACATTTCTATTATATATTTATTTACACTTTTATATTTAAATATATTTTTATGCAAATAAATAGATTACTGAGGCAACCATGCATCGACAAGTAAAGTACATTACCAACACGTTTTTGCATCGGTAAATAGAACTACATTACTGGCACAAAAAATGCATTGGTAATTGACAATTTCACCGGTGCCACTTTGCATCGGTAACTACCGACGAAATATTGTCTCAATAACTTGACAATCATTACCTACACAAAATTGCATTGGTAATTTACCGACACAAAATTGCAACAATAACTTGGAACCTGAAGAGTATGCTATTTCTGATGCAAGCTTGCGTTGGTATTTACCAATGCAATCTTGTACCGGCAATTTTATTGATGCAATCTTGCATTGCAAGTTTGCATCAATAAACTCCGAACTTCGAAGCGTTGGCGAAGTGTCCGACATATTACCAATGCAATTGCGTTGGTAATTGCATTGGTACTACAGTACACACGAGTGCTGAGGCACATAGAATGAGGGCATTACCAACACATTTGTGTCGATAATTCAAATTTTGCGTCAAAAATCTTGCTGGCACAATAGCGAGGGCTCTGATACAACCATCTATTTAAAAGCCCCCGGCCCCCCACTCTCGCCTCTTTTACTTCATCTATTTCTCTCTCTGCCACTCTATCTATTTCTCTCCTCCTCCATCAACTGTTTGATGCAAACCTCGTGTGCCTCGCCACTCCTCTAGTCCATCACCGCTCTTCCACTCCGTCACCACATGTCACTGAACTGGTATGTCGCTTCAGTAGTTGAAGTAAAACTGATTTTATCAGGCAATGTTAAGTTTTGAATGCTGATGGACTCAGATTGAGTATAAAGTCCTACTGTCCACACATGCCCCTTTCGAGCACGTCTCCTCTTTCCACGCATAATAACCCACCACGCCCTTTGAGGGTTTTGTTTATATCTCACTTTGACAGAACATGCAACTTACTAGCCAAGAAGAAAAACAGTAAATATTTATGTAATATTTTTTTTTTGATTTGCAAAATAATTTTTGTGATCTTAATTTGGCAGTGGTTTCTCATTGTGATTCTCCCCCAAAAAATAATTGAAAGAGCTGGAGAGTAACATTCTAGTGAATCTTTCTTGGCATCCAAACACCGCCGTATGAAGAAACCAAGATCTTGAAGCCCATAACTCGATCAATATCTCTCTCCGTGTAGAGGCTGAATTAGGAACAAGAAATCAAATCCACGACCCCATTTCTTAGCTGTGATTTGTTTGGATGCATTTCCAAACAAGTTAAGGACCCATCCCTCTGACTAGCTAGGTCTTTAATTTGCACTTTTTGTCTCCACGTTATTAGCAAATTTTAACTATTGTTTTCCCCTCTTTTGTTTCTTCTATTCATATGGTAAAGGGTTAGGGTGTATATTTGGCAAGGTAAATTGTAAAATTCAGATTTTTTCGGAAGAAAAAAGAAACTAGAGAATCAAAACGACAAAGTTGAATTTTAAGCTTTGGACAACCCATTAACCCCTGTATTTTAAAAAATGTAAAATGCCTCCCTAATTTCAAAAATTTTAAGCAAAAAATACCAAAAAGTTCTCTATGTCAAACCCCCCATCCCTCAAATCTTTCCATCCACAATGTTGCATTTGATACAATTCAAAAAAAAAGAAATGATCAAACAAATTAGAAATAATTTTCAATTTTATAGTGAACAAAAAAAAGTTTCATTTTTGACTAAAGTAATACCACATAGTTCTTATTATTACTTTATAGTTTACTCAAGAGTTGCTCAATGAATCTGTTAACTAGAATTACGGTCATATCCAAAAGATGAACTTATTGGGTGCAGAATGTCTTCTCTTGTGTAAGTTGTTAAAAGAGGTTGGTGGGTGAGCAGGCACATGCATATTAGATTTAAAATAAAATTTTTAAAATTGATGGCAATTTTAATTTTAAAAATTTTGAATGCAAAATTTAAAATCTTGTGTAAATAATATGACACTTGTAAAATTTATTTAAAGATTCAAATTTTGATTTTTAACTCTCCCCTTCTCTCATCTCTGAATTAATACATGCGTGTGCACACAAACATATATATATATATATATATATTATGAAATCTCAATTGTGCATGTAATGCATTTACATTTATAATTTTGTAGTATTCGTCTATTAATCAACCTGGATTTTCTATATCTAAAGATTTATACCTATCCCCCTAGGTTTGGTTGTAAAAACCAAAAATTAATACATCAAAGTGTTTCTTTGGTAGTGTTCATAGTATCATGTTTCTTTCTTATTTTTTATATAATTATTTTGCAAAAAAATATTATGGCAGATCCTTGGTTTCAAAATTTTAATAATTTATTATCATTTTGTATATAATAAATATTTGATAAATTATTTGAAATAATAAGTTTTTAAAACAGTTTAAAAAAATTATTTAGGTAAAATGTTTATTATAAAAAATAGCTGTTAAAAATATAAAATTAAAGATAATTATATATAAAGTGATAATAAATAATTAAAAAAGTCAAGAATTATCAACTTTTTTTGGTTAATTTGTAGTAGATTAGAGTGACAAATAAATAAAATTTTATAAGTGAAAACAAGTCATTAAACTCAATTAGAAGCTCGAGTCAGTTAAATTAAATCAACAACACGAATAGTTTTGATTAACTATAAACATATTTTATTTATTTTATAAAAAGAATCTGTGGTTTTTCTAAAAGATATCTTCTTGAAATGTTCACTAAAGATATATAGATTGATATATTTCAAAATATTATTTAATTAATATCTTAAGAAAGTGGCAAAATAAGTAGCGGGGCATTGTATCCCAGATAATAATAAAATGGATTTATAAATCTTAAAAAAAAATTCATTGATTTACAACCGTATAAAACATCAAAACTTAATAAAACAAATATTATAACTATTAATTTAATGAATTAAAATTCAAAATCAAATAAATTTAATATAAAAGATTAATATGTTGACATTTGTCATCTCCTCTAATATTAATTTAATTTGTTAAAATTAATATCAAATAAATTAGTATTTCAAGAAATTAATATTTATTACCCAACATAAAAAAGTAAAGCTCCAAAACACATACACGCTCATAATAATAATAATAATAATAAATTAAATAAATAACTTATTCAAAAATTTTTAAAAAATAATAATAGATTAAACTAAACCAAATCATATCTAAATGAACTGAATTAAAATTTAGGTTTGGTTCAATTTGATTTATGATTAATTTAGTTTGTTTTGGATTTTATAACACTTAGAGTGAGTTTTTTTTTCAGCCCAATAAATTTTTTTTTGTTGCTTTTGATGCATTATTTCAAATATGAAATTCTTTGTGTTATATTGGATGGTTGGGTGTCTTAGTGATATGGGGAATCATTAAGGTTTAGATTTCTAAACTTCGAGTGAAAATTAAACAAGTGAAAATTAGTGAAACACTTAAACTACTATTTCATTTAAACACTTAAATACTTAAATACTTAAATTAGTGAAAATTAGATTTTAAATCCTATATCTAATCTACTATTTGCACTATATTCACTAAAGTTGTCAAGAATTTCATATAAGCCCTTAAACTTATCCAAATTACACTTTAAGTCCTTACTCTAATCCATTATTTCCACTTTAATCTTTAAGTGTTTTAAAAATCTAATACTAAATCTATTAAGTATTGAATTCTTAAATATTAAAACTTAAAGTTGTATGTCATAACTTTTAATGTAGACTAAATATATCATATTTTAAATTTCTAATCAAAATTGAGTTCATTAAAATTTTTAAAATTTATCAAATTTTATGTCAGAACAATGTTTCACACAAATTCAATATTCTATTTGGGTTTAAAAAAATAAAAGCCTCCAAAGACCTTAAATTAAGATTATTAAAATAAAAAGTTCTTGTAGTACAATATTAATAAAAGATCATTAATTTTCAGTCATATTATAAACCAAGGTAATTATATAATGAAATTTCACAGAAAATCACATAAAGTCAAACTAATCATAGTGATGAAAGAAAATTCTGGAATTGTGTATGTATTTCAAAAGTAATTTTGTAATTTATTTGATGAAAATGAAATTTTGCACATTATAATAAATAAAACAAGTTGCTCGGGTTAGACCCTACTGTTCCTGTACCTGATTCTTCTCCGTACAACTCTGCTTGGGTCAGATCATCTACCACTTCTTGTAGCAGTTTTGGGAAGACGTTGATTTGGTCCATTGGTGACATGGTGTAAGTATTAAATATTAACTATTCAAGAATTTTGATAAATATTTTCTAACTTTTCAATTACTAGTATTGATTCTTCTTTTTGCGTTTATAGATATCATCATTCGACGGCTGCTGCTCATGCTATCACAACAGTGATTTGGTCAAAGTTTGCATTATGTTATCCTACATAGAGGACAGTTCCCCATGATTTGTGGTTTGATGAGTTTCGGGTTCGTAATCTGATACAGTTATGGTTAAATATTTTATTCTCTGTGACAATATTTGTTTTTTTATTAACTGTTTATTTGTATCTTTATGCAAAAATATTGTACATGAGATCTACAAGACGAGCAAGCCGTTAGATAGATATTCAATACTCATGAATCTCATAGGCTTTCTGATATACTTCAAAATGCTCGAATCAAAGGTAGAACAGACTGAATCCTGCCTTCTGTGTGGTATGAGCTTTAGATTTATTAGAAATTAGAGAAGTTTAATAAAATAAACTCTCAAAATAAAGGGAACTGTCATTCAGAAAAAGACAATTCTCTCTACACATGAGACTCTATTCATCTACATGAGCATGCTATGAGAATTGAAAGTTTTATTATTTTAAAAAATTTATTATTATTTGATAGCTATAAATAACTAAAAAAATTTTGTTATGCATTGCAGGAAAAAGAAACTAGTTGGACTCCCCATTTTTTTTTTAAAGTTTTTAAGTATACTCATATCAAGAGGAAGGATGGTGAGAAAATGTGAGTGGACCAGCAATCGAAAAAAGCTTATGTAAGTAAATTTTATTTAATTTTACTAAATATTTTATATTTATTTATTAATTTTTTATAGTCAATATCATTAATTATTAAACTTATTCTATGATATATTTGTGTATATAGATTGATTTTCAGATTGTCCAATCCTTCCAGTTGGCACCTGCGAAGAGACGTCTACTCCAGAGTCTCAACAGATGCCAGACGTCGAGCTCTGGGAGATGTGCACTGGGGGGGAAAGCCTTTGGTCGTATATACGGCTTAGGAAGGTAGAGTTCTTCTCAATCAGTCCACTATCCTCCATCCAATATTGCTGATTAGTCTTCTATGCTATCGGAGGTGCAGAATCTCTATCAAGAAAATAAGGAGTTTCGAGAAAAAATAGGGAGTATGAGAGTTGCCTTTAAGAATTTGTGTAAGATGATTGAGGGGATGAAGGGTATACCACCCGGTCAATCCTGCACTCCTGCTCTTGCACACAATTCTAATTTATCATCCCAGTCGAGCGAAGGTGATCATCAAGAGTGATTCTTTTTTTAGTGACATTGTTTTATTTTTGTATGGTGACATTGTTTTATTTTTTGTACGATGACATTGTTTTATGTTTTATTTGTATATGTACATTCGTTGAAAAATTTTGAATTAATTTAATTTGTATTAATTAAACTTTTAATAATTAACAATAATACATGATTAATTAGTGAAAAATTATTAATAATAATCTTTGATTTTATTTTTGTGTGTATGTTTAATAAATTAAAATATATACATTGATTTTACTCTAAATTTGAATTAATTTAATTAGTATTAAATGAATAATTAATAATTATTAATAGTTAATTACATAAAATAATAAAAAAATAGAATACCAATTTCTAATGACACAAACAATCATCAGATATTGTGTCATTAAAATTAAATATTTAGAAAAATTCTCTTATATAGTTTAATGTTGAAAGAATAATACTGACGATATTTTGCATCGGTATTTTGTAGTTTAAATATTAAATTAATTTAATAATTTAATATTTAAATTAAAAAACCAGCAAGTTTTCAATGAAAATGTACGTAAAAAATTTCCAACAAAATTACATTGGAAATTCTGACACAAATTTTGCATCAAAATTTCCGATGCAACTTTTGCGCCGAAAATTTTCGATGCAATTTTCATACCAAAAATTTTCGACGCAAAGTTGCGATAGAAGAAATATTAAAAAATAAACAAAAATAATTAAAGAAATTATTTTTTACCAACTCAATTTGCATCTGTAACTAAAATTTTGCATCAAAAAACACATTGATTTGTTCATCGAAAATTTTTATTGCATTGAAAATTCAAATGTAGTCATCAGGATGCGATGTCCTTTGCGTCGAAAATTACCAACACAAGAAACTTTGCATCGATTATTTGTTTCCAACGGCCATTTTTCTAATACAATGTTTTGCATCAATTTCCTTGTTTCCAATGCAATATTTGATCTTACCAACGCATTTTTTGCATTGGTAATCTCTATTTTTCTAGTAGTGAATATGAGAAAATAAATTTTTAAAAATTAAATAATTTAAAGGCTGGTGGAGGCAGATTTGACAAGGAAGCATAGAAAAGCTAGCAACGAAGCAGGGCACTCCTGCGGTGGATCAAGGTGGCACAACAGCAATAGCAAAGCACAAAGAGGGTGGCGATTGCATTGAAGTACAAAAGCCAATTGCGGTAACTAAGCACAAGGACATGTCCGGGAAGGGGAAAGGAAGAGAAAGGCAACGGAAGGGAAGGGGAGAAGCAGGGGAAAGGAAGGGAAGAGAGAGGCCGGGGAAAGGAAGAGAGAAGTGAGGAAAGGATAAGGACATAAGATAGATAATAGTGAAGCAAAGACAAAAAAGGGGACAGCAATAGGTGACAAGGAGCAACAAATAGACTACTGTGAATAGGAGAGAAGAGAAGGAAGAAAGGGAAACTTTTGTAAGAGAAGTAACGGAAGGCCATCAGAAATGATATTTTTCATCTCAAAACCCAAAATGCCACCCATTTTCTAGTGGATATTTTCAGTTTCTGATGGAATATACTGTCAAAAGCACCTTTTGTGGATTTTCTATGGCAGTTTGTGGAAATAATGGAGGTCCTGTTTTTTTGACATGTCTTATATCTTAGCAATTTGTACTTGTTTTTTACACGTCAAATGAGCTAGTAATGCTTATATGCACATGTTGCGAATATTAGATTCCATAGCAGGAGAATAAGATCTAAGGAGTGTTTGGATGGGAAAGAAAATTTTCTTTTTTATCATTTTGGAACACCTTTCAAATTCTTTGACAATGGAAAGGACACTGGTTAGAAAAATTCTATTTATACAAATGAAAAATTGGAGAAACTTGAGAGTTAAGTACTTTGATTTGAACAGGCCTTACATAATTGGTTGACTTGCCATATATGGGTGATAAATTAAAAGTACAAGTTGCAGTATATGTATACACAATATACAACATACAAAATAAAAAGTAAAAAAAGAAAAAGATGGAGAAGTAGCCAATTCATATAATTCTCATATAAATTCGTATAGTTCTCATATATGATACACCTTCAACTGTCTTACCAGTTAGAAACCTAATGATTATCCTATTGTAGGGCTATCCCACTTGTACTCACTTTCCAAGTATATTTTCATTTATTAAAATAGCAAATTGCCTTATTTTGTAACTTCAAATTAGGCTTGTTAAAGAACCTGTAGGAATCAACTTTAACGTTTTCAATCGTGACTTTCAATTGGAAACATTTTAAATAGAAAAAAATTACCTTATTAATTAAGTTTCTTGGGATACATTTGTTGAAAACATACATATTTTTTAAATAAAAAACAATTTGTTAAGTTTCTGATAGAAATGAGCCATCAAAAACCTTTATTAATATTTTTTATCTATTTTTAAAAGCGCTTAAAATTTTAAATTTAAAATTGAGCTTTTTGATGGCTTTGATTGCCAAAAAGCTGTCAGCTATAGTTTTTTCGAGGGATGGAGCCAATTTTCTAATGATCCGTCTATCAAAAATCCGATGAAAAATTATCTGTCGATAATTTTCATCAGAATCAAGGGTTTTTTCTTGTAGTGCAATCTAGGAATTTATCTTTGCCATGTAGCCTCCTTGCTTTCATAAACATAACCATTTTTCATGTAAAGTTTTTTCACTATTTCGTTGTTAACAACAGCATACATAAGCATGATATTCTTGAAAAGAAGATAAGAAATTAGGTTAATCAAGTTCTTCAAGAAACATTTTGTAGGAAAAAAATGCACTTTTATTCATACAATACTGAGAAAATTATACATATATAGCTACATAGTATTGTTAATTGAGGGTGTATATATCTTGTTAGAAAATAGCTTTTCTTATACCTTAGGATAAAACCACTACAGATAAACAAGACAAATAGACGGTGCATAGATGTACAAATAGAGAGTGAACGCAATACCTTTGAAAACCTTCAATCCTACATAAGTTGAACTCAAGTTTCACTTGGAGAAAGTAAAGCAAGTTTGCTCAAAGTGCTCTCATAAGGATAGTGATGGAGAAGAACCAACATTTTACACTTTTGATTTAAGTAAAAGAACTCTTTTTTTAAATAACTTCATAGGAAAATGGTGACAAGAGAAACTTTATCTCTTTGTCCTTTTAGCTTTCTATTATTTTCAGAAATGACTGAGCTCACACATTTAGTTTCCATTCATAAGGAAAAATTGATATGCCCCAAAGGGGTTAGTAGACTAATGGTCTTAGTCAGTTAACTCAAGCTAATCTTGCCTCAATATTTTGTAAATGTTAGTTAGATAGGATAACTCCTAATCAACTTACTTATTAGTCAAATAATAACTTTTCAGTTAGCCAACTAACTTTTTTATTACCTAAGAACTTTTAAAACTTATCGAGTTGATGATGGCTTACGCGACATAACTTTTATTAGTTGATGACTAACCTACTGATATGAAATTAAATACATCTTGCATAATCTTCAACTAGTCGACTACGTTAAACCATTAGTCAACTACCATATTGAAGTTGAAAAACCTAGCTTGCAGAGGTTAATAGCTAGTTTGCAAACCTACTATTAAGTCAGTCAACTAGCTAAACATATCAAAGATAATTCGATCATGTTTAGTGCTAATCAAGGCTTTCAAGATTCATTATTATCCTTGTATGTTATTGTGACTTTTTACAAAATATCTCAAATGGCCTTTTTAGTCTCCATATATGGGTGAACATTTTAGATTTACTCTTATAATGAGATCACATACTACCTCCTAGATTTCCTTTGTAGCTTGATATTTATTCTAAAATCAATTTATCTAAACTTCTCTTGAAGAAATCTATTTAGGTTCTTTATCCTTTTAACTATTTTCTTGGACATTGTTAGTGATATCCAACCAAATTTTATGACTCTTAGACAAAGTTAAATATAAGTAGATCTTTCTTACCATAGTCATTTTACAATTCAATCCTTCTGTCATACATGCATTACGGGGGTAAAATTTGTGCATAATTTTCAGCCCTCCAAACTTTGTGTGCCACTTGGATACCAACTAAATGCCCAAGTCAACCTTACTCTCTTTTGACATTCTTTTGCTCACAGTCGCTTTAAATACAAGTAAGAGATGAGATGGGATTTTGGTAGAGTGCCAAGTATATTTTTACTCAAAATTTGTAGATACTTGAAGCCTTTTATACACAATTACAGTCTATATAAATGATGAACAATATATGTACACAAAAGAAAGTTGACTCTGTAGGGATTTACATGGGCACATGAACACCAAAAAGAAATCGCCCAACAAGCATTGGAATAGTGAACCAGTTGCTAACACCAGCCAGTCACAATGTGATACACCCTCTTATTGTCAACTTCGTGCTCAATCGCGTTGAGCTCCACACTGCATCGCCCTCGTGGTATACTTACCACTTTTTTCTCTTCCATAGACCCATTGACTTCTGGTGATTCCTTATAGTAGTTGCTATCTTAATACTCACCTTGTTGCCTAATTGGCTATTATATTGCTCCCTCACCATTTGCCTATTCACTTGCCTCGACATGTTTTATCATATTAACTTCTCAAGTGACGTAACTTTAGCACCCTTGTTTGATTGTCCCTCATGTGCATTCCCTTAGGTGGGGTCAATACCTTCATTTGAACATCTCTTATTTGAACCTTAGTCATCTTTTGAACCAGGCTTTATATTTGAATGACCAAGTTTTGTGTTTGAATGTCCTCCTACCTTTGAGCTAAACTCCTCATTGAAGGACCCACCCATGGTCCTTATTCAAGATGGCTGATATCCAAATGATCTTCCTCAATTAAATTCGGCTAGTTCTATACTTTCAAAGTTGGAGCGTGACACATGCCTTTATGATGAATATTAAGAATGCCTTTCTTTATGGTGAGTTGAAGGAAGAGGTTTACATGTAGCAACTACTTGGGTATGTTGCTTAGGAGAAGTCGAGTCTTATGTACAAATTACATGAGTCTAAGGCCTTGAACAGTCTCCTTGGACATGGTTTGGAAGATTTAGCAAGGTCATTTAGTAATTTGATATGGTTCGTAGTGAGGCAGATCACTTTGTGTTCTTCAAACATGCGATCTCTAATTAGTGCCTCTATCTTGTGATCTATGTAGATCATATTGTTATTACAAGTGGTGATCAAGAAGGCATCAAAAATCTCAAATAACACTTGCATCTCCACTTCCAAACTAAGGATCTAGGCAAATTGCGATATTTTCTTGGGATAGAAGTAACCCAATCAAAAATAAGTATTTCTATATTTTAATGGAACTATGTCCTTGACATTTTGAAAGAGACTGGGATACTTAATTGTAAACCAATTGATACTTCTATAGATCTATATGTCAAACTTTTACCAGATTATGGGAGCCTTATTTAGAACCAAGTAGATATTGGAGATTGGTGGAAAAATTAAATTATCTCACTATAACCAAATCGGACATATCCTTTGTTGTTAGTGTTGTAAGTCAATTCCTTAACTCTCCTTGTAATAGTTGTTGAGATGCAATGGTTTGAATCTTGAGATATATGAAGGGTTTTCTTAGAAAAGAGTTGATTTATGAAAATAAGGGCTATACAGACATTATTGCTTATATAGATGCATATTGGGCAAGATCTCCTAGTGGTAGGAGATCAATGTCTGGATATTGTGTTCTTGTTGAAGGTAATTTTATCTCATGAAAGAGTAAAAAACAAAATGTCATTTCATGTTTTAGTGCAAAAACAGAATATTGTGCTATGGCTCTTACTATTTGTGAACTTAAAACAACTCCTTCAAGAATTGAAGTTTTGTGAGATTGGCTCCATGAAACTCATATGTGATAACTAGGTAGTGTTATATATTACCTCCAATCTAGTCTTTCATGAGCAGATCAAGTACATAAAAATTGACTATCATTTTATCTGTGAAAAGATTATTTTTAGAGAAATTATCACCTCATATGTGAACTTCAATGATCAATTAGCTGATATATTCACTAAATCTCTCCAGGCATCAATAATGACATATATATGTAATAAGTTAGATACATATGACATATCTGTACTAGTTTGAGGGGGAGTGTTGGGATTATATATATATATATATATTTTTTTTTTTTTCTATTTATAGAGATTGTATAAATTATGTGTGATATTAGCAGATTGTATATGATATTAGGAGATTTGATTAGGAGATTTGATTTCTTTCCTTTTTATGTAAGAGTTGTATATATATATTCTTGAGGATTGAATCCTTATGTAATCAAATACAAGTTTATTTTTCAATTCCTTGTATTACTTGCCTTAATTTTATATCTACACTTTTCCCATGGAGGTTTGTTATGTTTATATGGAACCAAAGTTCTGGAAATTGTCCAGCAGCCAGTTGGAATTTCTTTCTACACAGGGCCGTATATTGGTTTTTGTAGTTGAAGATCAGAAATTGCAGCCAATTGCTGAGAAGGAAACTAATGGGGCTGTTCACTCTTTAAATGCCTTCAACGGAAAGCTGCTTGCTGCTGTAAATCAAAAGATTCAGTTATTCAAGTGGGTGCTTCGTGAGGATGGTGGCCGGGAATTGCAGTCTGAGTGTGGACATCATGGACACAAACCTGCACTTTATGTTCAAACTCTTGGAGATTTTATTGTTGTTGGTGATCAGATGAATACAATCTCCTTGTTAATCTATAAGGTGAAGAAACCAGTCCAGGCACAGTAGACATAGGCATTACGTTGGTGGATTATTCTTTCATCACTTCACTTGAAAGTAGCTTGTAGTTTGACCTTCATTTGGGTATTGCTTGTTCATTGTGTTGGTTTTATATTTGTAGCTTCAGGACATTTTTTTGCATGCTGTTTTATCTGTATTTTTTGCTAATTCTCTTGTGTCTTTCTACCTTTTTTATTTTTGGTGGTGTCTTCAGCATGAGGAGGGTGCCATTGAGGAGCGAGCATGTGGTTCCAATGCAAACCAGATGTCAGCAGTGGAGATTATTGGTGCTGACATATACCTTGGTGCACAGGATAATTTCAACCTCTTCACTGTCCGAAAAAATAGTGAGGGTGCTACTGATGAAGAACAAGGCCGTCTAGAGGTGGTTGGTAAGTACCACCTTGGTGAATTCGTCAATCGGTTCCGGCACGGATCTCTTGTCATGCGCTTGCCTGATTCTGATGCTGGTCAAATTCCCACCATAATCTTTGGTACTGATAATGGTGTTATTGGGGTCATTGCCTTCCTCCCTCACGAGCAGTACCTCTTCTTTGAAAAGCTCCAGTCAAACTTGAGGAAAGTAATAAAGGGTGTTGGAGGATTGAGTCATGAGCACTGGAGGTCATTTTACGAAGAGAAGAAGACTGAAGATGAGCTCTGGAAGTCGGTTTTCACGGAAAAGAAGACTGCAGATGCTACAAACTTTTTGGATGGAGATCTGATTGAGTCATTTCTTGATCTAGGACGAGGTGGAATGGAAGAGATAGCAAAAGCGATGGCTGTTCCAGTAGAGGAGCTTATGAAGAGAGTAGAAGAATTGACAAGGCTGCACTGACTAAAATCTACATCCGTGTTTCTCTTTGTTCCTGCTCTAGTGACGGAGGTTCTGTGGCTTGCTAGCAAGGTTAGGGGTAAAGCCTGCTTACCATGGCCTCCACCATGTATTTTGGCTTTTTTGAAAAATACATCACTGCTTGTCTCTTTATTCTTTCTTTATTTCTTTTTTTAAAATGTTTTTTTACTCCAATTTCCTTAATCATATGTATTATCTCGTCTTTCTTCTTTTCCTGTGTCAGCCTCCACATGCAAGTCATAGTCTAGGGAGGCACTATTCTGCATGTGTTTATAATCCTGAAAAATATGAGTTATTTGAATAGAGATGCTTGCCTTCCTGGTCTTTCATGTTTCTCTTAGGGACGGTAGGTCTGATGGCTTCGGGGTTGTGTCTCATTTTCAGTAACTGTATGGAACAAAGATTTTTTATTTAAAAGGTATCAACATGTGACTTTGTCAGAAACCAGTCGAGACACGGATTATGTGATATCTTTTTGCTGCCGCTGAAAAAATACGACTAATTCCTCTTCAAGTTTGCCTTTTGCTAGTTGAAATCATCTGCTGTTTCCAAAAAATAACTCAAAACAACAAACGAAATTACTGTCCTACCATTCACTATACATAATAAAAGCCCCAAGGCATCCTCCTGGAACCATGACAGCGACACATTGGAGCACCACGGCCACCACACGAAGGGAGAAGCTCAACGGGTGAACACAGCAGTGGAACCCACTTTCTTATTCAACGAGCAGGTAATAAAGTACACGACCCGTCTTTAACAGCCTCTTGGACTATAGCCGACTATACCTGTCAACTCCGCGGCTAGGCAACATGTTTTTTGTTTCTTGGTTTTTGCTCTGTTTTTTTGCTACAAGGCTTATTTGGTATGTTAGATTGGATAAGTTTATGGTAGAGTAATATTGGACTAAGATATCTTGATTGCATAATATTTTAAATTACTAGATTATATTTAGTGAATTTAATTTAAGTTTAGATAAATTACCAAATAAATGTATAAATTATTGAAATATTATTTTATTTCCTGGCGGTGGACGGTAGTGGTCAGCAATAGTGGATGGCGAGTGATTGTAGGCAATTGTGGCGGGCGACGGTGGTGGTTGGTGGCTAGTGATGATGGGTGGCGGGCATTACACTACAAGAAAACAGGGTTTCAGCGACGGAAAATCAGTGATGGAATAGTCCGTCGCTAATTACCGACAGATTAGCAATGGATTAGCGATGTATTTACCAACTGATTACCAATCTGTCGCTAAATTCGTCGCTAAATCAGCAACGGACACCAATTCATCGCTAATTCAGCGACGGAAAAAATTCCGTCGCGCTAATTTAGTGATGGATACCAATCTGTCGGTAATCCGTCGTTGAATCAGCGACGGAAAAAATTTCCGTCGGTAATCCGTCGCTAAATTAGCGACGAAAAAATTTTCTGTCAGTAATCCGTCGCTGAATTAGTGACGGAAAACTCTTCGTCAGCAATCCGTCACTAATTTAGTGACGGACGTAAGTTCCATTGGTAATCGGTTGCTAAATTAGCAACGGAGCACCAATCCATCGCTAATCCGTCGGTAATTTAGTGACGGACCACAAATTCGTCGCTAAATTAGCAATGGACCACTAATCTGTTGCCAAATCCTTCGCTAAATCTATCGATAATTAAGCGATGGAACACAAATCTGTCGCTAAATCCATCGCTAATTTAGCGACGGACGACTAATCCATCGCTAAATCAGTCGCTAATTATCAACGAACCACTAGTCCGTCGTTAAATCCGTTGCTAATTTAGCGACGAACATAAGTTTCGTCGGTAATTCGTTGCTAATTTAGTGACAGAACCATGCATTTCATTGATAATTCGTCGTTAATTTAACAATGGAACTATTTTCTATTGCTAAATTAGTGACAAGACTGTTTTTCATTGGTTACTCATCAAACACTAGGGAGAAAGAAGATTTGATTTAACTAAATATGCTATAATGGCTCAGATCAGTTGTTAAATCTCCCAAATCGCTAGAATAGAAGAAAGAATGCACTCATCAATATATATAGTATATCGTGTTGCTTACGGAAGGTTGACGCATTGCCATTATGGATCGAACTTGGATGAGTTTAGGGCTCCACGTCACCATGCAAGAGTGAAGATAGATTATATATAATATTGAATATTTTAATATATGAAACAATTACTAAATTTAATATATATAAAATTGAATATTTTAAAAAATTAAAATAAAAATGGTAAGAGTGAAGATATATATATATATATATATGAAAATATTAAATAGTTTTTTAGAAACTGAGCTACTAATAAATTCAAATATGTTAAAAATTAAGAATAATAATTAAACTAATATTTAAACAGTTCTTTATAATTTAAATATAATTAAATAAAAAAGAAAATAAAATTTTGAAATAAATATAACAAAATCATGCCATTTTAAACTTTACCTTTCTTTTATTTGCAAATAAATTTGAATGCCCAAAGTTCATGGGAAAATATTAGGGGAAATTAGTGTTGAGATAATTTTTTAAAATTAAAACTAATATATAAAATAAATAAAAAATATGCCAAACAAAGCCTAAAAGAATGGTCACTGGGATTATCAATTAAATATTTGGTTTGTCTAAATAATTTGGATTTTTTTGTGTGTGATAGGGATTTAAAGAAATGTCTAGCAAAGTGGTCCCTATACATTTTTTTCATGTTCTAATTTAGGATTTACGATTACATAATCCGAATATGATCCATTGATAGCACTATGAATAATATTATTGTATATCTATAAAAAAAAATTTTAAATGTCCAACTTTGAAAACAAAAACTTGTTTCTAAATTTTTATAATACTTTTTATTTTGAAAAAAAAAATTCAATCATAAAAATACATCAAATACCTTTCTTTTAAAGGAAACGGTGTAAAAATTTTTATTCAGTTAATATTTTTTTTAGATTATAAAATACACTTATAAATTTATATGAATTGAGTTTAGGACTAACATAAAATATAAAATAAAATTATTTTGTATGTTAAATAACTTAATATAATTTTTGAATAATTCAAGTTTTAAAAGGAAATAATCTTGTCTATGATTTAAGATTGAAGGGTTTATTCGTAATTAAGTTCACACTTTAGATTACTCTATTCGTAATCTAAAACAAATGCTATTTAAGAAATTTTCAAATTCATGCCTTCCAATTATTTTTCTATCTTAAAAATTTTCTGGGAAACTTTATTTCGGGTGGTTCGTTTGGTTTCATTTATTTTTTAGATAGATGGTAGAGATAATTTTGGAATCTTTGATGGTCACTATTAATTTTTTTTTTTTTTTAAACTCACATGTTACATATTAATACTTTAGTCGACCACTGTAAGATGATATCATCTGTCCGGTCGTAGGATATAACTACTCCCATTTTTGAGGCCACCAGCGAAGATCATGGAAAATTTGTCATTTTTTAAAATAACTTTTTGATCCAAGCTGTGTGTAGCATTGGATTGGGGAGTGTGTCCACCCTAAACTTAAAACCAACATAATTTGTATTTTTGTTTTTATGAGTTGTCTAAAGGAAAAATTAAATTAAATTTAAAAATTAATTCCAACCTTTTAGAGAAAAACATTTCATCTGGTCCAATAAGATTTTTGTTATTTATTATTAGCTTATTAATTCCCACCTCTGCTCAACTGTCACCCAACTTTCACCCGACTTGTCCTCTCTCTGAGAATCTCTCTCGCCAATAAATTTGAGTTCATGATCCTAACAAGCTTAGAAATCCCAATTCCTTTATGTGGTAATTACCCCTTTTTTTTATGGTAATCATCCCTTGGGGCAATGAGCCTAGGCTTCCTCAATATATATATGATTCATAACTGTTTTCAAAATCTTCACAGGAATCTAGCCGTAGGGGAGAATTGTCAACACTAAGCAGCAATAAAATTACCCTTCTATCCTTCTCACAGTATTTTGTTTTTCTTGGAAATTATATCCCTACTTTTCTTTTATATATATTTGATTTTAACACTTTTTTTTTTTTTACAGATGAATCGCTTTTAGAATAACTGTTACCAAACGGCTAGTTTGTGAAATATGTTTAAAATTAAATACTTGTAGATCAAGATATGGGCTACGTACGCACTTGAGAATTAACTATAGGTAGCACTGCAATCATTGTTTTACTAATGAAAAATTATTTAACTAATGAATTAATTACGAGGTTTCGGAGCAATCAATCCTTGAAATCTCCAACAAGGTTTGCCATGGCCGTGAATCATGATGACCTCAAAAATAAATTATGCGGCTGCTTAAGGGAGGTTTATTGGTCTAATATTGGACGTAATGGATAATCTATGTTGACAAATTATTATAATTGCGCCAAGCGCATGGGTTCAGGTAACGCAGACAACACATTAACTTGACCGCCACCCGGGACGGAAATTTAAATATTATGGAACTAACACCGATGTCATCTAATGGCATTCCATTTTATAAATTAAAAATACAAAAGGCAGAAGTAACTTGTGGAAAAAGCTTGTTGACAATGTCGCTGCGACTTTCAAATGGGCTCTAAAATTTTCACAAAGAAGAACATGGCTCTAAAATTTTTACATTTCCCTCCAATTAGTCGATAGCCTTTAGCCTTCAAAGTTGACCCACTTTTCCATTTCTCTCTCTCTCTCTCTCTCTAATGCCATGCAAGCAACCCTAATTTAAAACTTAACTTTTCTACCCCTCCCTCTCTCTCTCTAATGCCCAGCAACACACACCTAACTTCTCCGCCCTTGCAACATTTCCATTTTCTCAGCCCCCATCTCCCTCGATCTCTCTCAAATACCTCTCTCTGCAGCTTTCTTTTTTTGTTTTAGATCTAACATTAGCTTAACTAAAGGCTAACATTTTCTCTACAGTTAATTTAGATCTAACATTTCGGAATGAAGCTGTAGAGGTTGAGATTCAAAGCAAGTTTGAGATTCTGGCTGAGATTCAGAGCAAGATTAGTTGAACTGAAAGTTATATGTCTATCTTTGCTCTCCATTTTTAGCTTGTTTCATTTTTTTGCTTGTTTCTTTTTGCTTGTTTTGTATGAGCTACTATTTCTTGCGGGATTTGACATAGGCATTTGAAACTCTGGATATGACATAGGCATTTGAATTTGAAAATAACATTTGAAGTCAAAAACTTGCTCCTCTTGTTGTTATGAAGGGATTGTTGACTATCAATATGAGACCAATGTTGGTGGATTATATTTCTTGTGGCCACATGTAGAAATTTTTTATATTTTGGGTTTGATTACTAGTCAACCCATTTCCTGCGGCCACATGTAGAAATTTTTTATATTTTGGGTTTGATCACACGTAGAAATTTTTTATATTTTGGGTTTGATTACTGGTCAACCCATTTCCTGCGGCCACATGTAGAAATTTTTTATATTTTGGGTTTGATTACTGGTCAACCAAGCTCTTGGGTAAATAATCAAAAAAATGTGATTGCCCTGGAAAGTGCTTCAGGGCTCTCCTTTCAATGTCTAAATAGAAGGCCTTTCACTGACAAAATAAACTAGTAAAGACATTTTATTTGCCCATTGAGATACAAGATAAAAAGAAGAAGAAGCTAACTATGGAACTGAATAACCCCTCCTTCCCCGGCTTGGCTTATCCCAAAAAGAAAAGTACAAAAAATAAATAAATAAGAAAGAACCTGTGGTTTGATGATTTCCTGGCGTACACACAGTGGTCCTAGGGGCTGGGATGCTTTAGAAGTAAGCCACCCTAATTAAGGCCGTTTGGGACAAAGGCTGTTGTGACATAGGACAGGTCGGGACTCCTTTACCTCGAGCCCCTTCAGATTCTGTTGTCCAAATTTTGAAGCCAGTTGTCCAAAGTTTGTTTGGATTAAGACAGTTGAATTTCTTGGCTGGGTTAGCAAGTTCTAGTTTTTCAAGACCTCATGGAACTCAACTTTGAATTAGTTTTTGGAATAAACAAAATAAATATGGGGCACTTGACTATTGAAAATACTAGTTCAAATAAAATTCCCTTTAATTGAAAATATTCAAAAATTAAATTTAGCTATATTTAAATTTAGTTATATATATCAAAAACTGCATATCTAAATATGCATTCCTTGCATATTCCTTATCCAATTTAGTCTTCTTCCTTAATTTTCCACTTACATGATATACTATTTTATAGTTTTAAAAATGTATTGAGAACTGATAATGACTTACCTTATGCATCTTTTTTTCACATTTGTATATTAGAAGATTGACTTATTTCTAAGAATTGAACTTTTGAAATTTAAGGTGCAGTAGTTATGTCAATTGATCGTAGCTGGATGTGGCGTCGGTTTGATGAGACAGGATGCATTACTTATGAATTTCAGAAGGGGGTCAATGAATTCTTAGATTTTGCTTTCTCACAGCCATCTGTCGTGAATCGTAATGAAATAAGATGCCCTTGCTCAAAGTGTTGCAATAAGAAATATTTGAATCGAAATCAGTTGCATTTTCACCTAAAAAAGAATGGATTTGAGCATGGTTACACCGTGTGAATTGCACATGGTGAATCTTACGTAACACCATTGTGCAGGCAGCACATGGACAATCCTCTGGTAGTGAAAGATATCATGAGGAATCTTCAAGTTCTAGGCGTGAGGGATATGTTGGAATGAAGTCTATGGTGTTGGATGCTGCTGGTCCTAATTTTGATTGGGGTTGTAGTAGAGATCAGCATTTTGAGTATACTGAACAACAACCCAATCCAGATGCGCAAAAGTTCTTTACATTGTTGAAGGATGCAGATGAACCACTATGGAAGGGTTATAAGAAACATTCTAGACTATCAACTGTATCTCAATTATTGAATCTTAAATCAGAGTTCAACATGTCTCAAGCATTCTATGATCGCTTGATGTTAACAATTAAAAGCATGATGCCAGAAGATGAGAAGTTACCAAGCAACTTGTATGAAACAAAAAAGATGATGGGCAAACTTGGTCTTGGTTATGAAAAGATTGATGTCTGTGTAAACAATTGCATGTTGTACTACAAAGAAAATAACCACAAGATCAAATGCACAATTTGTGGCCATGATAGATACAAGCCTAGAAGATCAAATTCTAGGAAAGATGTCTCTTTCAAAGTGTTGTGTTACTTACCACTGATTCTGAGACTCCAGAGACTTTATATGTCAAATGAGACAGCTAAAGAAATGACATGGCATCATATAAAGCAGTGTGCAGATGGAAGTATGGCCCACCCATCACACAGTCTAGCATGGAAGCACTTTAATGAGACTCACCCATTATTTTTATTTGAACCACGTAATATTCGTTTGGGATTGTGCACAGATGGGTTCTCTCCTTTTGGTAATAATGGTACTCCTTATTCATGCTGGCCTGTAATGATAGTTGTATACAATCTTCCTCCAGGGTTGTGTATGAAAGAACCTTACATACACTTGAATATGGTAATTCCAGGTCCAAAAAGTCCTGGAAAGAATTTGGATGTGTTTTTACGGCCTTTAATTGATGAGTTGAAAGTATTATGGAATGAAGGGGTTCAAACTTATGATGCATTTACACGATAAAACTTTCAAATGAGGGCAGCTCTTTTGTGGACAATCAATGATTTTCCTGCCTATGGCATGGTGTCTGGTTGGAGTACTCATGGTCGATTATCTTGCCCTTACTGTATAGAATGGACAAAGTCCTTTCGTCTTCAAAATGGACACAAGCACTCATGGTTTGATTGTCATCGCCAATTCTTGCATCGTCATCATCCATACAGAAGGCAAAAAGATAAGTTTATAAAAGGTAGAATTGAAGAAAATTCTCCTCATCAACACTTGTCAGGTGAAGAAATATGGAGCCGTGTATCTTGTCTACCTCACATGACAAATGACAAATTTAGTAATCCCCAAAGTTTGCCTGATTTGGTGTAACTCATAATTGGTTCAAAAGAAGTATATTTTGGGAATTACCTTATTGGAGGTCAAATCTTATTCGTCATAATTTAGATGCGATGCATATAGAGAAAAATGTATTTGAGAATATTTTCAATACATTATTAGATGTGAAAGAAAAATGAAAAGATAATGGGAATGCTCACAAGGATATGGCGTTGTATTGTAATCGTCCTGAGTTGCATATATTTTGTGATCAAAATGGCAAATCTTGGAAGCCTAAAGCATCATATACACTCAGTAAACAACAAATACAAGTTATATGTCAGTGGGCCAAACAATTGAAATTGCCAGATGGTTATTCTTCAAACATATCTCGATGTGTGAATGAGAAAATTGCAAATTTTATAGAATGAAGAGTCATAACTATCATGTGTTCATGCAAAGATTGCTTCCAATTGCTTTTCGTGATGTGTTGCCCAAACAAGTTTGGGAAACGATATCAGAACTTAGTGTCTTCTTTAGAGATATGTGCTTAACTGTATTACATGTGGATCATATCCAATAATTGGAGAAGAATATTATTGAAATTATATGTAAACTTGAAAAAATCTTCCCTCCGGCATTTTTTGACTGCATGGAACACTTACCTATCCATTTGGCATATGAAGCTAAGGTTGGTGGACTTGTGCAATATCGGTGGATGTGTCCATTTGAGAGGTAATATATGTTCAATCATAAAAAAAGTAAGTTTAATTATTTTGAAGATGTTTTAACATTAATTATATGTTGTAGGTTCCTTCATCGATTAAAAAGAAAAGTGAAAATTCGAGCTCGAGTTGAAGGATCTATTGTAGAGGCATATATTATTGAGGAGGTTTCTACATTTTGTTCATTGTATTTTGAGCCCAGTGTAGAAAAAAGATTGCATCGAGTTCCACGTAATGATGATGGTGGGGAGGTAGAATCTAGAGGACGTCTTTCCATTTTCACACATTCGGGAAGAGCATTTGGTTCTCAACAACCTATTCGCATATATGATGAGAATGAGTTAAAAGCTGCTCATAGATATGTTTTGCTAAATTGCGATGAGATCATCCCATTTGTGAAATAAGTATCATGTACAGAAAGATTTAAAATATACATATTTTTTTCTTAAAAATAATGTTGGAAGTTGTTCTTCAAACACTTGCAGTCAATTTGATGAAGTTATGTTGAGAGAAAATCCGAGACTAACTGATGAGGAACTTGACGTGCTGCGTGATAGAAACTTTCCAAGTTGGCTGCGTTCTTATGTAAAAATCCGTTTTTTTCCTTATATGACTTGTGGTTAAATATTTATGAATTGTATTAGTTAACACAATTTTAAACAGGTGATGAATGAGCATAATAATGTGGAAGAACAGATAAAGTTATTATCTGAAGGACCGAGTCGCTGGGTTAAATCTCACAAAGGTTACTTTGCAAATGGGTTTAAGTTTCATACAATAGACTATGGGCGTCATAAAGGGACAATGAATAGTGGTATTTGTGTGTTAGGAAGCTCATGGAATGAAAATGAAGTGGATTATTATGGGCTTTTAGAGGACATCATTGAGTTGGAGTATTATGGAACAGCAAATAAGGTTGTTTTATTTAAATGTCATTGGTACGATGTCTCTGATAGAGGGATTAAAGTTTACCCACGTTTTGGCCTTGTAGAGATTAATCGCATGAGAAAGTTGAATACAAATGATCCGTTTATATTAGCTAATCAAGCTCAACAAGTATACTACACAAGTTTAGAGATGGACATGATTGGATGGCAGCATGCAAAATCAAAGCTAGAAGTAGGACAAATTTCCCATTGGAAGATGAAGATAGTGAAAAAATTATTGATGGTCCTTTTCAAGAAAATCATATGTTGGCACCACATGAAATATCTCTCACAGTTGATCTTGATCAATACCATCTTTTGGTAGATCTTGGTAATGAATATCTAGAGGTTGATTTAGATGAGTCTCGATATGAAGAAATTCATGTAAGGGAGGAGGAGGAGGAGGAGGAGGAGGATGATGATGATGATGACGACGACGACGACGACGACACCAACGTCGACGCCGACGACGACGACGACAAATACTAAGGTTAAAAGTTATCTACAATTTACTAAAATTTGAAACCTAAATATGCATGCATGAGTTATTAATTTTTATGTTATGATGATGATGATGATGATGATGAATACTATGGTTAAAAGTTATTCACAATTTATTAAAAGTTGCAACGTAAGTATATATGCATGAGTTATTAATTTGTTATGTTACATGTGTTTATTTTCTTATATTATCATTTGAAAAATATAGAATATGAATATTAGAGATGATTTTTTCTTTTTTACTTGTTTTTATTTTAATTATAATTTTTGTTTATTTATGTTTTATTATATTATGTTTATATATATATATATATTTGCAGGATGGCAATTAGAGGAAAGGGAGGAAAAGGATCTAGAGGTAGGGGACAAGAACATGGCGTACAAGGTCGTGGCCCAAGACGTCAATTAATTCTCAATGAGGGTCAAGAGAATGACTTAGAGAATTTATACATACAAACACCGATAGGGCATTTATCCGAGGAAGGATCAAATAACGGTGATGAATATCATGTATCTATAGAACCTAATTCGATCAGCCGAGAGATGAGCCAAGAGTTAAACCGGGAGACGAGCCGAGGACCTTCTTCTTGTAGACCCTCTAACTTAGGGAGTCATGCCCCTAACGATCCTCATGAGCGACCATGGATAAAACCATAAGGAAATGGGTAAAATTGACAAAATTTTTGTTTATCTCTTCCTTTTATATCACCTTAATTAATTAAAATGTTATTTGTATTTGGATTATTGTGTTGATTTTTCTATTGAAATTACATCTTCTATGTTGCAAATTAACAAAAAAAAAGAAAAGAAAAAGGAGAGTAGCTTTAACGTTTATGAAATTATTACTTATGCTTGTAAATGTAGTTAATATAATGAATATGTGAGATGTTATTTCCATTGCATTTTAAGAATATAACTTTTGCATTATTGACCAAGTTTAATAATATTAATGTGACTAGAAAGATCACACATATCTTGAAAGGTTATTTAGGTCCATGGCATACTTGGAAGAAGGTTCCTACACATGTTAAGGACAATATGTTTGGTAAACTTAAGGTAACTAGTTATTTTTCTATAACTTGTAGTGTTTGATATATACAATGATCAATTGATTGAATGATTCTAATTATTATTATTATTATTATTATTATTATTATTGATTTATTACTTGAAATGTAATAGGAGTATTTTCAATGGTTGCCCGAGCATGAGCATGGTATTAAAAAGTCATGGTCATATGTCTCTGAAAAAAATATGATTAATATGTTTAATGATGCTCGTGAAGCTGCTATGAAAGCTGCTAATTATTAGAATGATCCTTTGAAAATGAAGGGCAATGACCATACATGGTTGAATCCTGATGATTGGAATAAATTGGTGGATGATGTCTTTGCAACAGAGGATTGGAAGAAAAAAAGAGAATCTGCTAGAAAAAATAGAATAACTGAGAAAGATGGATCTATCACAAAACATACTGATGGTTCCATTCCATTTAGAGAGCATGAAAAGAGGATGGTAATTTTATTTCTTATTTGTTATATTATAATGAATTTCTTAATTTAAATTATGAATTTGTAAGGTTATTTACTTAAATGATTTTATTTTGGGTGTAAAAAAAGTAATGGGTTTTGATAATATATCTGAAGTTGATGTTTTTGATCGTACCCACAAAAAAGAAAAAGGAAAAGGTGAATATGTTGACAATAAGTCAAAGAGAGTTCGGGTAAGTGAATTATTAATTTCATTTTACTTATTATTAATATATGAGTAGCAAATATGTTATTACTAATTTAGTGTACCTATTTTACTTGTGTAAACAGGATGAATACGAGGATTTTTAGTTACAAAGATATGGCAATGATGAGTTTACACCTCGACCTGGATTTGATACTTCTTCTTGGGTAACAGCAGCTGGTAGCATATCTAAGGGTTTTGTGTATGGATTTGGATACAACAAGCTTGCTAATGAAGTATTAGGTACATCACAATCATCTTCTGTTCAATATCCTAATGATACATCTCCATTGACTCCACAATCTGTTTCTAATATTGAGGAACTTGAGAAAAAAATGGAGGAAAAAATAGAGAAAAAAATGGCAAAATTTATTGAGGAAACAAAAAAAAGAGAGGCAATTCTTTATGAAGAAACAAAAAGAAGGGAGGCGGTTCTTTATGAGGCTTTAACAATTTTATTGCAACAATAACAAACACCATCAGTACCATCTCTCCTCCAAGATGTTATTCAAAAGATGAATCAAGATGTTGGTCCAAGTTCATCTACACGTGATGCTCATCAATCCGCCGATGGTCACCCAAAATAGGATTATTATTTATTTCTCTATTTGGTCTCCTAAAACATTGTTATATTATGTGTAGTTGTATGGTTAAATTTGCAAACATGTACGTTGGAGTAAAACTTTGAAAACTTGTTGGATATTATATATATTTTCATGATTGTATTGTATTTTCTATTAATATGATTATATTGTTGTTTTAATGAATTATGAGCAAATTGTATTATTTTCATTACATGAATCATTATGAAAATGAAATACAGGTTTTTATTACAAACAGACATTTATATTGGAAAAAAAAATTGCCAACAAAATTTCAATTATAAAATTTTCAACCAAAAGTAAAATTAGTGACGGAATTTAGCAACGGAATTTTCGTTTCTAATTTAGTTACGGAATTTAGCGACGGAATTTCCATCGATAATTTAGTGACAGAATTTAGCGATGGAATTTCCGTCGGTAATTTAGCGATAGAATTTCCGTCGCTGATTTTTGTCGCTAAATTAGCGGCGACCGACGGATTTTTTTCCGTCGCTAAATATATTTAGCGACGGATTTTATTGGTTTAGCGACAGAAATTTTCCGTTGCTGAAGGACTGTTTTCTTGTAGTGTTAGGGGGTGGTGGCTAGCAATAATAGGTGGTGGCAAATGGCAGTGGCCGTGGTGACAGATGGTCTATAAATAATATAAGTAATATTGTCCAAAAATATTAGATAAATGATGTCACCTCTCTCTCTCTCTCTTTCTTTCTTTCTTTTATATAATTTATTCATATCTAACTAAATAAGGATACTATCCAAATTTTTTTATTTGATTTAATTATCAATTTATCGAATATTAAAAAAATCAAATTAAAGGGATATTATCCTTATTTGCTTTTATATAATTTATCAAATGAGCCATTAAATTTAATAAAAGTTATATGAGCTGCCCTAACGGAAATGATGGCACGTTATGACAATTTAATATTTGTTACCCATGAATAATAATTGCACTGCCCCTTTCTTTCACGCGAGATTGCATATGAAAATTAACACGGAGAAATTAAGTTGCATGAATTTACCAATTAAGATTATATTATGTCTTATTCGTTTTTTAAGGAGATTGCCAATAATAATAGCCAACATGCATCAAAATTAGTTTTGGGATAAAAACACTTTCTTTTTTTCAGATTTACATAAATTACGTTCAATGTCATTTTTATGATGAAAAAAATATTGTTTCCGTTTGTCTAATTATTAATTAATAGTTGTTTAACTGTTTTGTTCAAAAAAGTAGTGAGAGTAATTCAATTTCATCTGCTTAAATTACTTATTTGATTGAAAATTAAAATATTATTTGGTTTACCTAAAAAATTTAAATTTTATTTTCAGTTTTTAAATTAAAATTTTTGTGAAAAAACCTAACTTTTTGACAATATAATTTTACTCTTTTTAAATTTTTTAAAATTTTATTTTATAATTTTAAAATTTTATTTAACTTTATTAGGTTAAATTATACTCAACTATTTTTTAATTTGAATGATACTTAGTCCATTTTTATTTTATATTTAAAATAAAACTAAAAAATATTCAAATGAAAATTCTTTAAAAATTTAAAATTAAAAATCATAAGCTTAAATTATCAAAAGTTAGATATTTTAAATTAAAAATAATAAATTTTTTAAAAATAATTTTTTAAGTGAATCAAATAAAATTCTAATTTTTAATTAGATAAGTAACTAAAACATGTGAAATTAGACTATACTCACCTCATTTTTAATAAAATTGTAAGGTAACTATTAATTAAAAATTAATCAAATGAAGAAAGTATTTTTTTTATAGAAAGTATGAAATTGAGTATTATTTAAGTAAATAAGAAATGTAAATATTTCACCCATTAAGTTTTTATTATAAAAAAAAAATGGAGTGCAATTAACCATGTGTCATGCATTATTATTAAGTAAATTCCCCTAACCAATCACCAAAAATAATTTTTTTAAAAAAAAATTTATAAGAACTTTTTCCAAAGTAATTTTGGTAACAAACTTTAACATTATCCCTGAACCTGAATTTCTCAGATAAAAGAAATATTATAAAAATTATGATAGAATTTTATTTTATTCTTTTATTGACTAAATTTTATTGTGGAAATGAGCGAGCCTTCTTGAAACATTAAACTCTTGTTTAGTTCGCACGATTATGTACAAGGAACAATGAAGTCAGAAAGTTCTTTTCCTCTTTCTTTTAACAAATTTGGGATCCCAACTCTCCAAAACCGGTGAAAGGCAATGACATAGGTTGGAACTAGGTGCCCTATACTTCATCTTTGTCCTGCTGAAGGTTGTGTTGGATTTAGGGTTTCCTTGATAGGGTCCGGTTAGATTTGAGATTCTGAGGGTAATTTTTTTTTTACGTAATATTATGCTTAAATAAATATTATTTTGTATGACTAAACAATCATTGTAATTAAATTTGTGATAGTAAAATATTAATTCATGTTTAATTTTGGGTTAAACAACACATGGAAATTATATTAAATAAAATATTTATTAATATACTATTTGTATAGATATTCAATAAATGCTTATAATTAAAAATTAGTCCTATTTCGGATTTAGAGGCAAGGACACATGGATCCCATATCCATTTTGATTCTACTTCAAGATCGGGAATTTTGATTCTACTTTAAGAAGTTTGGATTGAAATAATTGGATTCAATATGAGTTGGACAGGTAATATCACCTGTTGTAAAAAAGATTTCAAATATAATAACAAACACTTTGGTGGAAGAAATTCTTTTGAATATTTATAAAAAAAAGAATACAGTGTATAATTTATAATAAATATAAAAATGAACTTACACACAATTTTCTTTTTAAAGGGGAAGGAAGAAGGGTATTATTAAGGGCCAATGTCTTCGGAGCAAATGGCAAAACATCAACTGCCAAAACCAAATGTGAGAGAATCGATCTATGAGCTAAGTTTGCTTGGTTAGTTTGCAAAATGTCTAACATTCATCACATGCCCAATCTCAAAATTCTGAAGTTTTTCTTGGACCCGTTTGATTTAAGAGTTAAAAGCATTGGACAAATCATCATAGCCGACTAGAGGTTGTTGTTAATGCCTCCATAGAATCATCTCATTTAACAATAATAGGAGGCCGCTCTTTTATAATTTTAAAAATATATTTTGTTAAATAATATTTTAAAGATAATTGAAGTATTATGTAGTGGCATGTGTTGCATGCACTTTCTCAAATGTCACAACCTGAAAAGTAGATTTGTGATTAGTTCTAAGATTAGAATAAATTCCAACTTTACAAGCTTAACGTATAACTTAGTATTTAACTAAATCAAAATCTCATATAAAATCAAAAACAAAATTAAATCTAAAATGTTAACCAAACTGTCAATATATCGGCAAAAAACCTATTTGTAGTCAGATACAACTAAGAGTCCTAGAAATACAAATTTGATAGAATTGAAACAACTAACTTGTTGGAGGATCTTCACATTTACTATGGCAGTTTGTCAAAAGAATCCCTTGAAATTGGTAGGCGTTGTTGTCCTCAATTGAAATCATTGAAATTTAACATGCATTTATCTAGGGCCCCACACATGGAGTCCAGCGAGGAAGCTATAGCCATTGCAGAAACCATGCCTGGATTACGAAATCTCCAGCCACTACCAGAAAAATGGGTTTTAGTGATCGCAGTAACAGTCACTAAATACAAAGAAAATCGGTCACTAAATGATCAATGACCGCATTTGTGACCGATCAAATCGGTCAAAAAAAGGCTTGTCACTAATTCTTGCGGTCACTAATTGGTGACCGCAGTTTTGGGGTCACTAATTTGTGACCCTTTTCACGGAGTCACTAATTTGTGACTGTAACTTTTAGGGTCACTAATTTGTGACCCATTTCATTGTGTCACTAATTTGGGTTACAATTTGTGACCCTTTTCTAGGGTCATTAATTTGTGACCACTTATATATATATATATATATATTAAAAAAAATGAATACCTATTACCAATTAATAAACACATTAAATTAGTTATTATTTTTTATATATGGGTCATAAAAAAAGTTACTAATTTCACAATTTTTGAGAGGTCACTAATTACAATTTTTATAATACACAAATTACTCATTCACCATAAAATAATAAAATTCCTATAGTATACATTCATCATTTCAATCCTCAATCACTACAAACAAACATAAAAAATAATTAAAAATCATAATTCATGTAATTTTATATGTAAAATTGTTACATAATACAAATACATTCTTAATATTCAAAAAATTTGCTTTTGGTAATTACATAGAGAACAACCTATTAAGCTTTCCTCCATGCATTCCCTTCTTAGCTGGGTTCTCCTTCCAGTCCACTTTTCCATCAATGATCTAATCTAGTTTCTTCTACAAAAATAAGACAAGAAAATAAATTAATTACCATTATAAAATTTTAAATATGAAATGAAATGAGAAGAAAATGAAGAATAAAGAGATTTCAACTTTGTATAAATAAATTTGTCTTATTCCTTCATTTATTTTTCAAGCCATTCAATTAACTAATCAGTTTCAACCCTCTAAAACATATTCAGTACCCATAACAGAGAGAATCAAATAAATAAATTACCCACACAATCTCCACGTGGGACATCACTCCATCTTTGTTAAACAATTTTTCTAACAAAATTTTATAAACCTGTAAAACTTGGGAACATTCACTCGTGCATTCGAAGGAAAGACTAAAACAAAGATATTGGATAAAACAAAGTTGTTTGCTAACAATCTAGTAGCTATTTACAAAGGTTAAGCATAAAACAGGGGAGAAAAGTAACTAAACTTAAGAAGAGACTAACTTACCTTTCAAGCTTCAAAATAGGGGAGATAATAATTCATAGAGGCAACCAAACAAACTAATCTTCTCCCTTGACAGCTTAGCTATGAGCTATAGCAAACTTGGGTCATCTGTTATGCTCATCTCTCTGTATTCAACTCAAACTTCTCACTAAATAATTTTTTTTTGTAGAGAAAATCATGAATCAGAGAAGATAAAAACTCAGTTTTGGAATGGAATGTTACACATAGGGTCTAGACATTTGGATTAAATAACTCAATTTTGGGAAGAGAGAGGGCCGTAGGAGGGAAGAACTAAAAACAAAGAGAGAGAGAGAGAGAGAGAGAGAGAGAGAGAGAGAGAGAGAGAGAGAGAGGGAAATGAAATTTTGGGGGGGGAGGGGTTCCAAATTCAATAAAGACATCTAATTAGACAACCCAATTTTGGGAAGAGAGAGGGCGGGAGGAGGGGAAAACTAAAAATAAAGAGAGAATAAGAGAGAAAAATGAAGGAAATGAAATTTTGGGGGGTTGTTCTAATTTCAATAAAGAGAGGAGGAGGGAAAATGAAAAATAGAGATAGTCAAGGAAAAATTTTAGAAAAACAAGTTTTAATTTTATATCAGATTCTACGGGTTTCAGGTCAGCTTTCAACATTTTTATATTTTTTTGATTAGAATTCTCTCTTTTTGATAGCTTTTATCAATTTTTTTGTTTTTAAATAATTTATACTATATTTCAATTTAAAATACTCACAAAATTAAAGAAAAATATAGAAACTTAAAACCATATATAAATTTAATATTTAATTATAATGTTACACAAAATAGAATGATATTAGATTTTAAATTTTGATTTGGCTTTTTTAAATTTGGTTGCGTTTGGTTTAAACAAATAATCCAAAATTATGGTTTGGTTTGATTATTTTAATCAAAAACTAAAATTTTGAAATATTTCTCCCTCATAAAAAATATTAATATGCAAACCCCACATGTACATATATTTATATAAATACATATTTAGATATATATATATATATATACACACTTGTATGCGTGTATAAACACACACACATATATATATGCTTACATACATATGCTTGTAACTAAACGAGGCTTTGCTTGTAACTAGACGGAACTGTGCTTGTAACTGAACCAATTGATACCTACGAGACTTGAGCTTAAACTATATACTTGTAACTGAACAGACATGTGCTTGTAACTAAACGGAGCTCTACTTATAACTGAACGGGACTGTGCTTGTAACTGGATCAATCAATGCCTTTGAAACTTAGGCTTAGACTTAGTTCACAAAACAGATATATATGCTTGTAAATGAACGGAGATCCGCTTATAATTAAATGGGGCTCCGTTTGTAACTTGACGGAACTGTGCTTGTAACTAAACCAATTAAACTATATGCTTGTAACTGAACAGAGATGTGCTTGTAACTGAACAGAGATGTACTTGTAACTGAACGGGATTGCGCTTATAACTGAACGGGACTGTGCTTATAACTGGATCAATCAATGCCTTTGAAACTCAGGCTTAGACTTAGTTCACAAAACAGAGATATATGATTGTAAATGAATGGAGATCTGCTTATAACTAAATGGGACTCTGCTTGTAACTTGACGGAACTGTACTTGGTAACTAAACCAATTGATTCCTGTGAGACTTGGGCTTAAACTATATGCTTGTAATTAAACAGAGATGTGCTTGTAATTAAACAAAGTGCTGCTTGTAACTGAACTGAGCTGTACTTGTAACTAAACCAATCAATATCTTTGAAACTTTGGCTTAGACCTGGTTTACAAAATAGAGATATATGCTTGTAATTGAATAGAGATCTGCTTGTAAATAAATGGGAATATGCTTGTAACTAAATAAAATGTGCTTGTATAGTATAATTTAACAAAATTTATATTTTCTTAAAATTAGTATTTAATTATAATATTATATAAAATATAATGGAATTAGATCTTGATTTTCAAATTTTAATTATATGAATTTTTAGTTTGTATCAATTTAATTTATAAAAATGAGGAGATATATATATATATAGAAGTACGAAATAATTACAAAATGGGTATACTAATTAATTTTATACTTAATCCAACATTACATATATACTATTATATTTATTTGATATTTTATTAGGTATTTTTAGTAGAAATTTCTCATTTCTTATATTTTACCGTGATATATACACTAAATGACATGTGTGATCTTCATTATATTATAGTTGTTACAATAATTATATCAAACATTAAGGATTAAATGTTACTGGCCCTTAAGAAAACAATGTTTCGTTATAATACAAATTCTCTTCTTTTGTTTTACATTTTTATTTACTCTTTTATGGATCATTTTTTTTGCTTACATATATATATATATGGGGTATATGCAATCATCTTAATTTTTTTATGAAATTTTATTATAACTAATTCATATAAATAGAAATTCACTTTTATAGGAGATTTAGATTAATTCAAAAAATCAATTTATATTAATAAATTATTTGATTTCAAGAGTTTAAATTCACAAATTATTTACGCACTTCAAAAATACAATCGTGACTTGAAATCCTATTAATTATTTTTAGATAATTTTTACCCATATTTAATTAAAATATAAAATTTTAGGAAGATAAAAAACTTAGAGTCACTAATTAGTGATCCATTTTAGAACTAGTACAAATTTTGGTTATTAATTAGTGATCCACTTTGTAATCACTCAAAATAGGGTCACTAATTAGTGACCCTTATTGTGACCGCTTACATGGAGGTCACTAAGTAGTGACCAAACATAAAGGAGCATGGCCAAATTAGTGACCCCTTTTGTGACCAAAAAATTGGGTCACTAATTAGTCACCCAGTTTGTAACTATTCAGAATGGGGTAACTAATTAATGACCCATTAGTAACTGATATACAACGGTTACTAAATTACTAACCAATTTGTGACCGATTTACTTTGAGTCACAAAATTGGTCACAAAAAGGGTCACAAATTTGGTTACTACATTTTTTAAAAAAAATGAAACAATTTGGTCACTGATAGGTCATTAAGCGGTCACTGATTAGTGACCCCAACAAGCGGTCACTAATTTGTGGTTAAAAAATTAATTTTTTCTAGTACTGAGCTCATTGGAAACCAAATGACAAATGATGGTTCAAAGGCGATTCTGGATGGTTGTCCTCACGTTGAATCCCTCGACTTGCACCGGTGTTTCAATATTCATCTTGGAGTTGCCTTACGGAGAAGATATTCCGAGCAAATCAAAGATTTGCGCCGTCCAAATGATTCCACTGATGATTATGGCTTTGATGCAAGCATTCGTGATGCATATAATTATGGATATGATTATGATTCACTTGATGATGAGTATCCCTCGGGCTTCTCAGAGATTGATTTCCCCGCTGATGTTGACAAGGATTATGAATTCTCCGGTGGCAACGACTATGCTAAAGATGAATTATTTTTTGATGACTAGTGTTTTTCTTTTCTTTTTTTTTGTTACCAAAAGTACCGTCTGTAAGAACGGCCACTGTGTGTATATGGATGCCTTGTATGCTCTCCATCTACTTTATGGATTTAAATGTTCGGTCATAGTTGAGGTATGTAATTAGATATTTTGGTGAGCAACTCTAATTATCAACTTCATACCTTTTAGAAACTTGTTGGTCAGATGTAACGTTTTTTGGTATTTTGTGGGTCCAGGTTGGTGGTTGAAGAGTTCTTTGTGGATAGATATTCGCCGAGGGAAGGAAATTGATGGTTTTGTGATTGGATGTAGGAAGTTGCCATTGCTTGTTTCGCATTTGATGACTCACAATTTGTGGTGCACGCTAGAGGTGTTGTGCGAAATGTCTGGTTTGGATTAATGTTTTGTTTCGATTTTCCTTTCTTGGCAAGTGTCTGTGTATTGACTTAGTTGGTCATTGTATTTGATGAACTTCATGTGTTTAACAATTGGGCTTAGCTTTATCTGTTGGACTTGATTACACAAGGCAGCAACCTACTGAAAATAGAGGCAACAGCCTCTGATCCTAAACTAGTGTAAGACATCAGCCTTACTGAAATTGCCAATCTAGTCTAACCCAAGCAAATAGGTATGGGTTTAGCCAATGACTTTTCAAGCTTAGAGGGTATCTTACATGCCATATGGTGGGGTTTTGTAGTACTTTCTTACCAAGTAAAAGGGTTACATATAAGAATTTGAGATTTTCTAGGTATACGTTACCTATAAAAAAGAAAAGAAAAGAACTTTGGAAGAACATTGGAGGGAGAAGTTATTTAAGAGCATGTTTGGATGGGCTGTTTGCACAAGTACTTTTTTAAAAGTAATTTTTCTAAAAGTACTTTTAAAAAATGTTTTAGTTGTTTTGATGAAAAAAATAGAAGTGCTTTTTTATCTTGGTGAAATTACCACAAAGGACTAGGGGTGTTCATGGGCTCGGTTCAGTTCGATTCAGTTCAGTTTTGAACCTAAACCAAACCGAACCGAACATGTCAATTTTGGTTTCCATTGAACATGATCGGTTTTTTTTTTTCAAAAAACCAAACCAACTTAAGTCGGTTTGGTTTGGTTGACATGTTTGATTTTTCAATTTTTTTTAATTTGTAAAAAAATTTAATATAAATATAAATATATATAATACAAATATAAATATATATAATATAATATATACATATAAATATATATAATAAATACAATATAAATAAATATAAATATATATAATATCTATATAATATATATGTTAATAAACATAATTCATTCGGTTCAGTTCAGCTCGGTTTTATTTTGAGACAAAACCGAAATTGAACCAAACCGAACCGATCGGTTTGTGGGATGTTATAACAGAATTAAACCGATTCCTTTCGGTTTGGTTCGGTTTTTGGTCAGTTTGGTTCAATCGGGTTGGTTTTGTTCGGTTTTAAATACCCCTACAAAGGACCTTTTTCCCTCCTTGCCTCTCATGTTTCTATCTGGTTTTACAGGTTAAACTTAAAAAAAAAAATGAAAATGGAGAGAAATGGAGAAGAGAGCAATTGATGAGAATCGATAGCAATTGGTGAAAAGAATCGAAGGATTTGCAATCGAATGTTGGGCGAGATAAAGGTGGTGCTATGAAGGCGATGTCAAAGGCTTTATTTGGGTATTGCGGGAGAAACAAAAGAAAAGATGGAGAGAGAATCGATGGGAAATGATCAGTGAGGATGGCACTGCAATCAATGAGGGATGGCAAGATAAAGGTGGTGTGGTCAAAGGCTCTGCGATAACAAGATGGGCGTGGCGATCTGTGAGGAGAATAAAGGCGATTGATGGTGGGTAGAGAAAGAAAAGGACGGCGACATGTAGAAAAGAAAACGAAGGTGATTGACAAGCTATGACCAAGGAGAGATGAAGAACGATGACTCAAATCTGGGTTGTAGGCTTAGAGGCGCAAATAGGGAGGAAGAAGAACTGTTTCGTCCGAGTTGAGGGCAAAGGCTGTCATTTGGAAATACAGGGGCATTTTGGTCAAAGATAAAATTTCCACATTTTTGATGGTATTCTCTCTCCTCTATCGCATGAAATTTTGGGAGAAGCTGATCCAATCAACATCTCCCAAAATCAAAAAAATAGCTTTTCTTTTGCTTTTATTTCTACTTAAATTTTATCCAAATAAACTTATTTTTGCTAAAAGTACTTTTTTTATCAAAAAAGTGCTTTTTTGACAAAAAAAAGCTTACCCAAATGCACCCTAAAACAATAAAAAGGTGCTTTTAACCGAAAATCTTTATTTGCTGACAAATTTTCTAAGATACTAGCTAAAATATTTGTTGATGTTATTACCCCTTCTAATTCATATTTATATTTTTATACAAGTTTGGTAAATTTTACTACAAATAAATTAAAGAAAATTTGCAACTTACTATGAATGGATATGCAAAAGCCATTCCAGCACTTTTTGCTTTGCCATTTAGAGCCTTTTGAAATGAGTATTGCCATCTCTTATGAAACCGAATATAGGACAAGGAAATAAATCTGCACTTCAATTTGATTTCTTATCAGGCGTATTGAATGTTACATAAATTAATAAGTATTGTACATGTATGACAGATTTATCAGCATAACATTAGATCCATTTATATTTTATCTTACTTACCGCCCTTTCTTGCTATATTGCGAGATATTAGATGGTGGACTTTAAAATTTCTTCTTAATAATTGTACACAAATATTAAAGTATTCCAAAAGATGTAGATTTCAAGGTTACGGGAGAGATGGGTAGCTTCTCCTGCGTTGAGAATAACCTTCGGGTGGAGTTGATCTTAATGTGTTAACCCAACGAGTACACGTCCAATATCAAGTAAATCCAACTTTCAAGCTTACTTGATAGTGCAGACTAGGGCTGTCAATAGAGTGAATTATGATCTGAATCCGATCTGAATTTGATCCAATTATTTAAAATCTTTAACCGATAAAAAATTCGATCGATAAAATTTGATTAAAAAAATCTGTAATCTGAAATAAATGGAGCGAATATGAATCTCACCTGATCCGATCCATTAAAAATTTGAATCTGATTATAATATATATATATAGTATGTCATATATGAATACTATATTATATATATATATACACAATATGTACACACACAATTATTATTATATTTATATATGGATGAATTTTAGAAAAAGTAAATAAGATGCGCCATAATTTAGTTTATAGAATTAAACAAACTTTGTTGGACAAAATGTTTTAAATAAAAATAAATAATTTATATAATATAATTAATCTTAATATTTTCGTTTCCTTTATTTTTGTTCCAAAAATTTTGTGATTAAGTAGCTCATCATTACTTTTAATTATTTAGATTTTCTAGTATTAATTTCTATAAAGTATATTAATTACATACCTCATTTGTCAGATTTCTATTTTGTCATTAACCTTTGTGTGGATAAATGACATAATATTTAATATAATTTTTTCATTAAATTTACTTCAAAAATTTACTTTTTTTTAGTTATACAAAAGTCTTGGTTAATGTGAAAAAAAGAAATTTTAAAATAACATTCACACTTTTCTATCATATATTATAAAAATAATTATTAAAATAATGAGAATTTTCAAATATAATAGCCATTATATTTTTTTAAAATATTTTTTATTTCAATTTTAAGAATTTATTTATTCGAATTCAGATTATTTTTTCGGATAACGGATTTTTCTCAGATTCAAATATGATAAATACTTATTGCAGATCTGATCGGATATCAGGTCGGATTCGGATCCATCATGATTCGATCCAAATCCGAACCATTGACAGCCTTAGCGCAGACAACGCATCCATCTGGTTAAGGCTTCTCCAATTTTCATTGGATATTTTGACCCATTTTTTCCCTTTCTTCATTTAATTATTTATTTGCACACCCCCCCCCCCCCCCAACAAAAAAAAAAAAGGCTTTTAGTTGGTTTTTCCTCCATCAATTGTCTCTCTCTCAGAAGCATGACCCTTTTTGTTAGTTATTCCCCGTACTTTCCTTTTTAAATTTGAGTATTGTCTTCAATTTTCTCTTTCAAAAGCAATATCCTGTTCTTATTTTTGTACCAGTCTGATCACTTTCTATATGCTTGTTAATTTTCATGAATTAATTTGGGTTTTTAAGTAGAATACTTTTTAATCATTAGCATATCTAGATTATTCTTCATAAAGAAGGAAAATTGCACATAAATTGTTTAACCTTTATTGTTCTAATTTCAATAGTTTAGATAACACTCACAGTCAAGTTTCCTTGAGTTCAATATATAAATAATGTAACCTTTTGCAAATTTGAAATTATAAGGAAAAAAAAAAACACAAAAGTCAATTCAAATCTGAATGAGCTTTCTTAACCTGCTTCTAGTTAACCTACAAATTCTTAAGGGATCTGCAGTCATCAACAGATGACGGTACCTAAACATCAAGCATCAAGAGCCCCACTGCCCCAAAAAAAGGTCATGTGACAAGGATCATTCCTTTGCATGATAACAGAAGTTCAACATTCAAATTTGTTGAGATTAAATTATTAATTATTACGGCATTGCTGCTAATTACTGATTGCAAGGGATTTCTCTCCCCGTAAGTGTGCAAAAGCCATCTGGCTATCCAATCAAGGTACAAATATTTTTTAGATCAGAATAGTATTATTTTGCTTTTATTTCTTTTTTTCACACATTAGAGGCTAAGCCGAGGCATAGGAAAGAGGAAGTCAAGAACCCAACAAATCTTGCAAGTGTTCTACCAATTGGCTAAACTATAAAAATTAATTATTTCTAATGATCTCGCAAGGAATAAATTCTATAGCTTTAGTCAGATGATGAGAAGAAATTATTTCTAATGATATATCTCACGGTTAAAAATGAATAAAATAGAAATAATGTCACAACTAGAACCGAGAACGTGTTGGATTTGGATTAAATCAACTATATTCATATCCAAATTCGAATCTGATTAACTATTTCTATATCCCAATTTAATCCAAAATCCTACAAGACTTATATATGTTAAACTATATCTAAATCCAATAAATAATTCGAAATTCGATAAGAAAATTCAATTCAATAGAAAACAATACTCTTTTACAGTTAAATCTTGTAAGTCTATTCCATTAATTATATTGGTCCTTAAATTTTCTAATATTCTAAATTTAACCTTTACAATATTAAATTTTTAAATATTTTCTATATAAGATTATTAATTTAATAAAAAAATTTAGATTTAGATCCTTAATGAATCAGATTGATTAATTTCATACCCAATCCACTTATTTCAAACTACCATCGAATATTTTACTACTTTATGTAGTCAAACTTAATCCATCGAATATTTTAATCAAATTCAAATCTTAAAATTCAAATTAAATTTATATCAGATTTAAATCAAAAATCAATCTATTGATAGTCCTAATCACAACTACACGGGTCTACTCAAACGATGAGAAGAGATAAATTAAAGACAACTACTTGAAGTTCATAACATACTTGGCAAATAGCATTAACTGTTATTAGCCTGCTCAACGGTTGTTGGCTCTGCTTTATCTGTCAGTTTAGTTTTACCAGTAGCCAGCCCTCAAAAACTTTCACAAATTGTAGTCATCACAGAATTTGGTATGCCAAAAATTAAGCCCTACTTCCCACTCCTGCTCAATCAAATAACCCAATTAAAAGATTGAGCTGCCAAATATATATACACATGGAGTTCAATTTATACAATGTGATCTTTGACACATTCCCATTAAATGGGGCGCAAAAGGATTAGATATGCCAACTCAGCAACGAAAGCAAAAGCAAAAGCAAATTAATAATGTTAATATTAGTGGCTTAAAAATTGAAACCATGTCCACTTGGACAGAACCTCTGGCAGCATCACTTCTTGAAACCAAACATGTTTTTGTCTATAGAGTTTCTTAAAGAAAGAACAATTTGCATAAACATATTTTAGAAAACTGGTTCAACAATCTTCATAGCACTTTGAGGTGCAGTTCACAAAAGTTAGTGAGGATAAATGAACATATATGCCAAGTCTTGATGGGAACCTGCATTATCTGATAAAAGATGCTTGAGATTAAGAAACATCTAAGTCCTAGAGAAATCCTCAGTTGCTCATACTCAATAACCATATCTTAAATTTTTAAATTTTTTCCTTGAAGTTTGTGAAAGGAAGACATCTCCTTAGCTAGAAAAGAACTGAGGGTTGTAAGGTATGGATCATTTGTAATTTATTTCTTTCCTTCTATTATCTACAAATGAGATGAAAATGGAAGAGTGGTGAAAATAACACAAGCAATGTACAAGCATATATGTAATTCATGAGTCCCAATACCTACCTGTACCGGTGAAACTCTTATCTGACCTGAGAACTACTTTTCCAGTTTGACAGAGCTTGAAGAGACTATGGTACTGGGGAAGAATGAAGGCCCGCCACGAGCACTCGGACGCCTAACATGGGCTCCTTCTATAGCTTCCTTGTTGTCTTGGGAGTCCAAGTAGTTCAAAGCATCTCCAATTTGGATTTTATCTTGATCCATAACGTATTGCAAAGAAGATTGGCAATCGTAGTCTTCTCTCTCCTTATGTTTGTTCTTTAAGAATGGAAATAGAAAACTAAGAGTATAACATGCGTAAATCTCCATGAGGGTGGACAAAGGGATCAAAAGCCCCTTTATATAGAGTTCCAACATAACCCTTCCCTTCAAAGAGTCATTGTGATGTGGACTCTTCTTCCTCCATACTCGGGAGTTTGTAACTCCTATACTCATGAATATATCATAAATAATACAAACTTTTGCTTTCTAGATAATCATAAGTCCAAGATAAAAAAAAAATAATAATAGTGGCAATATAAGGACTTAACCATTTATGTACAATAACTTTGGCTACTGTTGCAACCTTGCATGCAGGTCTAGATACATTAAGACCTTGCATTTTCCTCCTTTAAAAGTTTCTTCATTTGGTCCAAACCACCACAATTAAATAAATATTCTAACATGTCCCAGTACATGTTTTCAAACATCAGAAGAATATGAACATCTATCTTGATTAGCTCATACAAGAACATGCTGAATGGACTAAATCCAGGTAGCACAGACTTCTAAACATGCTATAAAAATGTGAATTTCATTTCTATTAGCAATGGTGAAGAATTGTAACTGCTGACGTAATCTAACAATAAGATATTTATGACAAAGATGAAATCTAACAGTAATATATTTATGACAGAGAAAAAATGAGCAACAGAAAAGAGAAAAGGTGACTTCCAATTTCATCTACCGGAAAAACTCTTCTATCTACGTCAAAAAAATATCATTATCACCAGTAATCCCCACATGAACACTTCCCATTTTTGAATCGATGGAATCTACTGGCATCTCTCAGTATAATTTCCCTTCCACTAACTGTTGTTATTAATTTAACTGCATTATGGCAGTCATCACAAATCCGATGGCTCTGCACAAGCTGCAATACTGTAGAAGGAGGTGTATTAATAAGCCCAAATGCAATTGCCAATTTCTCACTGTGATATAACACCATCCCCTGTTCCTGTTCATCCACATCAGGAAGCAAGAACTTCTCCCCTGAAACATAACCATGCTTTGAGATCTCGTCCATCAAATTGTCAACTTTCTGGTAAATTTCTTTCTTTTGGACTTGATTCTTGTCTCCCGAAAGAAAACTGTGCGTTTGTTTCTTGACATCTATCCAAGTGCATGCAGGAAGCATTCTCAAACCCCTTTTTCTCAAGGTCTGAACAACACCAGCAGCTTCTTTCATCATTCCATTCTTGTTATATATATTCAAAAAGTACAACATAGTTGCCGAGCTTTTCAGGTTCCATTCCATAAATTTTCTCAGCTGCCAATTTCCCAAGCACCAAATTTTTCTGGACCCTGCAAGCTGTCAGTAAAGCTGCCCACATATTCACTGTAGGCGGAAAGGGAGCATCTCGTATCAAAGCAAAAGCTTCATCCAAAAGCCCCTCTCGACCTAATAATTCAATCATGCATGCATAGTGCATTGCCCGGGGCTTAACCTTGTGATCCCTGCTCATTGACTCAAAAATTTCCCGTCCACAATCTGATAAGCCTGAATAACTACAAGCAGACAAAACAGCAAGAAAGGTAACATGATTAGGAAGCATTCCTTCACGAAGCATCCGCTCAAATAGTTCAACTGCCTCAATTCCCCGACCATGATTGCCATATCCTGCAATTAAAGCATTCCAAGATATAACATTTTTTTGAGGCATCTTCTCAAAAACATTCCTAGCATCTTCTATCCTTCCCCATTTGCTGTAGAAGTCCACAAGAGCTGTGTTAGCAACTATATCTAAACCAAAACCATGACGAACTAGACCAGCATGTGCTTGCTTTGCATGTTCTACCGAAGCTAGTCTAGCACACACTCTTACAATTATCGAGAATGTAAAATGGTCCATTTTAACACCAGAATCACGCATCTCATAGTACATATTCAATGCTTCCTTGCTATAGCCATGAAGTGCATAGCCTGCAATAATCGAATTCCACCCAACCGTAGTTTTCTCAGGCATCTCATCAAAAACGTGTTGAGCATCCTCAATGCTGCCACACTTACTATACATGTCAATCAAAGCACAAGATATAAATACGTTGCCACCAAAACCCATCTTCAAGGCACATGAATGCAACTGTTTCCCAGGAAAAACAAGTTCCAGCCCAGCAGCAGCACGAATCATGACAGCAAATGTGCGGGACCCAGCATCAGAAAATTCATCCCACATTATTAGGAACAACGGAATGCCTCTATGTAATCTCCAGAATCCACTAGTCCCCAATGATCATGTTCCATGAAACCAAGTTCCTTTGAGGCATTTCATCGAATAGTTTGCGTGCATCAATCATCATCCCACATTTTACATACATCAAAAGCACCCTGTTACTCATATATTGATCTGGCTCAAACCCATTACTAATCATGTGATTAAACACCCGTTTAACCCCTCTAACAGATTTCAAACCGATGCAGGCATTCACTAACGCATCATACGTGCTGTCACTCACCTCATAGTCACCCTCAGACTCTAATATTTCAAACAATTCAAATGCCTCTTGATATCTCCGATATAGTACCAACTTCTCTATCTGAGTACATAGTCCAGGACTAAGAACTCTAACCTCAGCTACTTCCAAATGGGTTTCCTCTTTCTCTATATTCATCTCAAATTTTGAAGGTTTAGGCACGGGTCGTGGCTTTAGCCCCTGCGCTACAAAAGAACAGCGGATCTTAGAAATTTTGGTTGTCCATTTACTGCCACTAAATAAGCAATACCCAGAAAACAAAGGCTTTTCTCTAAAATTCAGGCCTGGAAGCGAACAAGGAAATTTGCAACTGCTCTGTATCTGATCTAATGACAGGTTCTGGTAACGCGACAATGGAATTTCCATGTTAAATACTTTGCATAGAGCAATAACGAATTCAAGAACACCAGCGAATAAACGACGACGAGGGGAAAGAATTTACCGGTCAAGGCTTCCGATTTGAGACACTTCGTGCGGATATTTTGAAACATGAGCGTGGCTATAGAGCTCTGGTAAGCGCTTATTAGAGTGAGAACTTGTTAGGCAACATTGTAAAATCCGCCGGTCGGTGGTTGAGAATTGGTTTAACGAACATCTTCTTTTTCCTAATTTTCTTTTGAAAAACGATGTAAAGATTAAAAACTAAAAAAACACTTTTTTCCTAAATTTATTTAAATAATATTTAATTTAATTTTTATTATAAAAAATACTTTCTCTCTTTAATTAATTATTAACTAACAATTTGTTAATAATTTTGTTAAAAAAAATAAAAATAATTCAATTTTATATATTTTAATTATTTATCTAATTAAAATTTAAAATATTATTTGATTCACTTATTCTTTTATCATCTAATTTTTGATAATTTAATTTTATTATTTTTAATTATTAAATAATTTTTATTTTATTATATATATATATTTTTTAAATGTTAAAATAAGAATTACTTAATATCATGTAAGTTAAAAAAAAGTTGACTGTCATTAAACATAAAAAAATTAAATAAAATTAAAACATCATAAAAAAGTTTTAAAAAGTAGAATTTTGATACCAAAAGGTCAAATTTTTTTTTTTTTATTTTTAATTTAAAAATTATAAATTTATATTTATATTTCTAAGTAAAATAAATAATATTTTAATTTTTAAACAGATAAATAATCCAAGTAAGTAAAATTGTGTTATATTCACATTTTTTTTAACAAAATCGTTAACTAATTGCTAATCAACAATTAGTTAAAAGGAAAAGTATTTTTTCATGACAAAAATGAGACTAAGTGTCATTTAGGCAAACTTGAGAGACGAAAGTACTTTTTAACCAAAAATGTGAAAATTATAAAATTTTAATTTTAAAAATTATTTTACAATCATTAATCCTTTCTTTAAATATGACAATTTTTTAGAAGCATTTTCCAAAAAAATATTAATATTAATTTTCTAATATCCAGAGTTATAATTTAGGGATAATTAATAAAAAGGAAAATTAAAAAATAAAAATTACTTTCAAGGTCAAGAGGAAAAAATTATTTCATAAAAATCCATAACTGAAAAATTATCCACTTAAGATAACTTTTATACTTGTGAAGAGACAAATGTCCAAGTGTGCATTTATAAAATAGTAATAAGAAAATGAGGCATGTGTGAATGTAAAGTGACATATCGATGAGTCAAATAACAGTTGCATGATTGATGAAAAGTGAAAACAGATATTCAACTATAATAATACAGATAGGCAATTGTAAAAATAATAAATGAACATTTAAAACGTGACAGATTTGCGACTGTCAAATAACAGATGGATGACTATAACATAACAAATGGGCACGAATAAAAATGGATAAATGATTATGGCATAACAATGAGTCAAATAACAGTTGCATGATTGATGAAAAGAGGAAGCAGATATCCGACTATAATAATACAAATGGGCGATTATAAAATAATAAAGAGATATCTAGAACGTGACAGATTCGCAACTGTCAAATAATAGATAGATAATTGTAACACAACAAATGGGCAAACATAAAAACGAATAAATGACTGTGAAGAGACAAATGCTTAAGTGTGCATTTACAAAATAGTGATAAGAAAATTACTCATGCATGAATGTAAAGTGGCATAACAGTGACTCAAATAACAGTTGCATGATTGATGAAAAATGGAAATAAATACCTAACTGTAACAATACAGATGGACTTTTGGAATGTAAGAGATTGGTGACTATCAAATAACATATGGATGACTGCAACATAACAGATGGGCAAGTATAAAAACGAATAAATGACTGTGAAGAGACAGATGACTAAGTGTGCATTAACAAAATAGACATAGAGAAATGACACATGCATGAATGTAAAGTGGCATATCGGTGAGTCAAATAACATTGCATGATTGATGAAAGTGGAAACAAATAGACCATTGTAATAATACAGATGGTAGATTGTAAAACAACAGATGGACGTTTAGAATGTGACAAATTTACAACTATCAAATAACAAATGGACGACTGTAACATAACAAATGAGCAAGTATAAAAACGGATAAATGAATATGGCATAACGATGAGTCAAATAACAGTTGCATGATTGATAAAAGTGAAAACAGATATTTGACTGTAATAATACAAATGAGTGATTGTAAAACAACAGATAGTTGTTTGGAATGTGACAAATTTGTGACTATCAAATAACAGATAGATGACTATAACATAACAGATAGGTAAGTATAAAAAATGGATAAATGACTGTGAAAAGACAGATACCTGAGTGTGCATTTATAGAATAGTGATAGGAAAATGGCACGTGCATGAATATAAAACGGCATATCATTGAGGCAAATAACAATTGCATTATTGATGAAAAGTGGAAACAGATATCTAACTGTAATAATACAAAAGGGCAATTGTAAAACAACATATGGATGCTTGGAATGTGACAGATTTGCGATTGTCAAATAACAGATTGATGATTGTAACATAATAAATGGGCAAGTATAAAAACGGATAAATGACTTTGAAAAGACAAATGCGTGAGTTATATCATTGATGAAAAGCGGAAACAGATACCTGACTGTAATAATACAGACGGGTGATTGTAAATCAACAGATAGACGTTTGGAACGTGACAAATTCATGACTGTCAAATAACTAATGGATGACTGTAACATAATAGAAGGGCAAGTCTAAAAACAAATAAATAATTGAGAAAAGACAGATGCCTCGGTATGCATTTACAGAATAGTGATCGGAAAATGACGCATGCATGAATGCAAAGTGGCATATCGGTAAGTCAAATAACAATTGCATTCCTAATGAAAATTGGAAGTAGATACCTAACTGTAATAACACAGATGGGCAATTGTAAATTCATAGATGGCCATTTGGAACATGATAGATTTATGACTGTAAATAATAGATAGATGACTGTAACATGAGAAAAAGACAAGTATAAAAACGGATAAATGATTGTGAAGAGATAGATGCCTCATTGTGCATTTACAGAACAGTGATTGGAAAATGACACATGCGTGAATATAAAGTGGCATAACGGTGACTCAGATAACAGCTGCATGATTGATGGAAAGTGGAAACAGATACCCGACTATAATAATACAGATGGTCAATTGTAAAATAACAAATAAACATTTGGAACAGACAGATTCACAACTGTCAAATAACAGATGGACGATTGTAACATAATAGATAGGCAAGTATAAAAACAGATAAATGACTGTGAAGGGACAGATGCTTGAGTGTGCATTTACAGAATAGTATAGGAAAATGACGCATGCATAATTGTAAAGTTGCATATTGAGGATTCAAATAACATGTGCATAATTGATGAAAAGTGGAAACAGATACCCAACTGTAATAATACAGATGGCGATTGTAAATCAATATATAGATGTTTGGAATGTGACAGATTTGTGACTATCAAATAACAGATGGATGACTGTAACATAATGAAGGGCAAATATAAAAACAGATAAATGACTGTGAATAGATAGATGCCTGAGTGCATATTAACAGAAAAGTGATTGGAAGATGACATGTGTGAATATAAAGTGGCATATCATTGACTCAAATAACAGTTGCATGATTGATGCAAAATTGAAACAAATACCCAATTGTAATAATACATATGGACGATTGTAAAACAACAAATGGATGTTTAGAACGTAACAAATTTGTAACTATTAAATAACAAATGGATGACTGTAACATAACAGATGGGTTAGTATTAAAATGGTTAAATGACTAAGAAGAGATAGATGCCTCTGTGAGCATTTACAGAATAGAGATTAGAAAATGACGCATGCATGAATGTAAAATGGCATATTGCTTACTCAAATAATAGTTGCATGATTGATACAAAGTTGGAAATAAATACCCGTCTATAATAATACAGATAGGCAATTGTAAAACAATATATGGACGTTTGGAATGTGACAGATTCGTGACTATCAAATAACAGATGGATGATTATAATGTAACAAATGGCAATTATAAAAATGGATAATGACTATGGAGAGACAGATGCTTGAATGTGCATTTATAGAATAGTGATTAGAAATGATGCATGCATGAATGTAAATTGGCATATATCACAGGCTCAAATAATAGTTGCATTATTGATGCAAAAGTGGAAACAAATACGCAACTGTAATAACACAAATGGGTGATTGAAAAACAACTGATCGACATTTGGAACGTGACAGATTTGCAACTGTCAAATAATAAACAGATGGCTATAACACAAAGATGGGTAAGTATAAAAACAGATAAATGACTATGAAAAGACAGATGACTAAGTGTGCATTCATAATTTAGTGATTGGTAAATGACACATGCGTAAATGTATAGTGGCATATCGATGACTCAAATAATAGTTGCATGATTGATGTAAAAGTGAAAATAAATACCCCATTGTAATAATAATAATTGTCGAGTGTAAAATAATATATGGACGTTTGGAACTTTGCAAATTCCTAACTGTGAAATAACAAATGGTTCACTGTATTACAACAGATGGACAAGTATATGACGAACGTATTATTAAGTACAACAAACAGTTTCATGGTCTTCAAAAGACATATTAGTGTGTATTACAGATCTATGATTGCAACATGTTAGATGTACAATTGTAAGATGGCAAATGTGTGAACGTTGCCGGAAGGGAAGCCAATGACTAACTATTCTACAGTTGTACAATTGTGTAACTTTTTATGCAATGAGGAGTCTGCAATGCTACAATTATGCAATTGCTTCATTAAAATCATTCATCTGTTCTAACTATAATATCTGTTCTACACATGCTTTGTTAGTTCTTCCTTTACACTCTGCTACCTGTTTCTATATAATCATCCATCTAAATTTTATAGTTCCTCACCTGTGTTACTATAATAGTTAACTAAATGTTCACAATAGTCCAGTTGTCTTAGTATGATTGATCAGCTGATTATAATACACTTTCATATGCTATTATAGGCTTTCCCGCGAGTTTAAAGTGCAACAACCAAACTTGGCAAACAAAACACTTAAATTTATATTTGATACCCTAAGTACACTTCGTCTTCATCATTGAAAACTATTCAGTTCCCCCTAACCTTTAGTCAATCATGCAAGGGAACCAAAGGAGGTGAACATTTACTTGCGACCATCGTCCAACCACTAACTTATCAACGACCAACGTTTCGACCCTTGTCTGATCACCATCAACCAAACACAAATATTGTGTCAACTAACCTGCTCACCTTTGCCATTCGAGCACCAGAGGCCAATCACCATTTTTGCTAACCTCTATCTACCTTCAATATTATACACAAGTATTTGGTTTATTTTTTAGAGTGTTTGCCGTGCTTGGGAAGGAGAAAACATAATTTTTTACAATCACATACACAATCACATGCATCAAATAATGGGATTTGGTTATTGTCAATCATCCATCTAAATCTTTACAAACAAGATCTAAAGTGTTTACAGTTTTGGGTTTAGGTACAATTAGGTACATGAAAACCATTTATAATATTACATTCGCATAGCTGTTATGTTAGGATCAATGATCAATTATTGAATTTTTGCAACGCAAACATTTGCTTGAAATTTTACAATCACCAGAATTTCGGCCTGTAGTTTTGTTATGATCATTTATACAAGTGAATGTGATATTTGTTTTTTACAATCACGCATTTGCACTTTTACAATTATGAAAGTGTTTTAGTACTATCATGCACATGAATGTCTACAATTGTGCAACTATTTCTTTGGTAAGCTACTTGCTATTTCTGCAGTCACAAATCAAAACGTTACAATGGTGCAGCTACTTCATAACAACCACCCATCTGGTGTGACTATAATATATGTTCCTTTATCCATGCCTTTTTAGTTGTCCTTTGCAATCATCTCTCTACTTCTTTGTGATCACGCAACTAATGCGTTATAGTTTCTCAGCTATGTTGTTATAATCATGTTTTAAACGTTTACAAATGAATCTTTATAATTGGTTAGCAATTTTCTTCGTACATATGTATGTTTTCTTACAATCATAGAGGCGTGTGCTGACTGTCATCTTCTTTCTTTACTACATAGCATGGCACCAAAAGGAAGATTGAACTCTATTGGCACCTCTAATGCCAAACCCAAACGGGTGACTGGTTTGGATCTATTCAAGGAGAGGTTTATGAATCAGAACATATTGAAATTTGGATCTGACTTTGTCCAGTTGAGGCACCGTGCCATGATGGATGCATGGAAATCTTTATCCTCCAACGAGGAGAAGTACAAGGCATCCGTCAAAAAAAAGAAGGAAGCTGAGATGGAGAATCTTGACATCCCACCCAAGACTCCTGCTGCAAGAAGGGAGCCTACTGTAAGTGTAACACATTTTGTTCACTACTTCTCTATTATTTTTACATTCCAATATTGCTTATATTTATTTGGAAATGTACACCTCTTTGTTTACTATTGGTTATCTATCGAATTATAGTTACGTACAAGTTTCATTACAATTGGTAATTTGTTGTGTTACAATCATGCACTAACGAATTAAGACTACAAGTTTGATTTCTATTTATATTCTGTGAAAGGGGGCTTTCCTCATGAGGTGCTCACCCAAAAAATTTCAAAGGCTAGTTGCAAGACCAACCCTTAATCAGAGGGCGAATATTGAACAAATAGGGTTTGAGGACTTGCTACACTTGGGCTACAAGTTCATGGGGTTGGACATCATAAAGCAACTGGCCATGGATTTTGACTGCTTTTAGAGACTGGTAGTTTTCTAGGGTTGTAATGTACAAGTGACAGTCAGGGATGTCGTGACTTATTGGGCATCCCTTCATGTGGAAAGCCCGTGCCAATTATGAAGAAGAGCATGCTTCCATGTGATATTCTACTGCTGAGCAATATCAGCATCCCTTCCTTTGAGGATAAAATGATATCAGGGAGGGTGCACAACCTATTCTGAAGGTCATTCATTTTGTTTGCCCTCACCGTCCTACTTTGCCCAACATCCAAGAATGGGCCAACCCTTAGACACTTGGCCAGCATCGTGGATGTCAGCAATCCAGCAGAGTACAACTAGGCTCCATTTATGCTAGATTGACTGTGTGAAGACATTGAAGCCTTCAAGGGAGATGGACAGTCCAAGAACTTGATGGGTCGCTGCGTCTATTTTCTCATGGTAACATGTGCTTTATTTGTCAATCTAAATTTTCTTTTCCTTGGAGTTTGACATTATGATTGATAGTTTTCTCTTTGCTTGTTTTCGTAGCCATTTTACATCCATAGTTACCCCATCCCATTGGTTCTAATTGGGAATGAGTCTCCATTGACCAAATAGTGGAGGAACGATCTTGTACAACTTCACATTGCAGCTGAGAGGAAGAACAAGGTAACAAGCCTTCCAGCAATTTTTACAATCGCTCACCTGTTTAACTTGTACTTTTAGCAATATTTTTACAATTACTTACCTGTCAATTTTCAATGATGAATCAATATGTTACTACTATACATTTTAGTTGCTACAAAACCTCTTAACTATTCGTAATGCAGGGTGTCCCCATCTTCAAGGATGACGGGGGAGAACGAAAAAGAAGATAGGGTGGTCTTGCTTGTACATTGAGACACAAGGTATTTACACATTTTGTACAAATACATTTTCTCATTTTCCTTAATGTACAAGTATAAAGTGCTAGTTTATTGACTATTTACTAGTCTTGTTGCAGTTGAGCCTCAAATTGTCCAAGCAATTGGCAGAACATGCCATGTCCCTAGAAGCATTGAATAGGACTCTCGAGGATATTGACAATCAGCTCATGCAATTTGATGTGCCATCAAATCCATCATCCTCCTCCCACTCTAACAAGCTAGAATTGGCAATTGCGCCTCAACCTTTACAAACACATAAAGAAGGAGGAAAAAGAAGAATGGGAGAAGGAGGAAAAGAAGGGGAAGGAGAAGCAGAAGCAGTAGTTGAAGAAAGAGGGCAAGATAAAAAAGGAAAAGAAAAAGAAGAAGGAAAAGATAAAAGAGAAGGATGAGAGGAAGTCAAAGAAAAGCCAGGGATGGAAAACAACGAGAAGGAAGGGAGGAAAAAGGAGAAAAAGCCAGAAGATATAGAGAAGTTTGGGCCCACTCGAGAAACCCAGAGAAGTGCCAGAACCGAACTAAAAATAATAAAGAGTAAGCCCTAAAAAAATTGCTACATTTTTGCTAGAGGAAGCCTAAGAAGCCAAACAAGGAGAAGTAAATTTACGTCTCAAAATAGGACCAAATTTCTTCAAATCTCAGTACCTATTCCATATATCTGTTCCTTCACACTGACTCAAATGTCAATATATAGTAAGGCACCTATTTCTTGACAATTGGTTACCTGTTTGTTTAAGATTACCAGTTGTCACAAATCGTGTCTCTCTTTCCACAAATAGGTAACTATCGTTCTATAATCATCCATGTGTTATTATGACAACACACCTACTTCCTTACAATTGAGTACCTATTTGTTTATGAATATGAATTGGCAACCGGTAGGCGCACATGTGTATTTACAATAAGGAAGTTGTCTTGTTATAGTCAATCACTTGTTTCCTTACAGCTCAAGACTTGTTCATTTACTATCACTAATGGTCACCTATTCCATTCATATTGTTTTTACAATAATCCACTTGTTTTGTTATGATCACATACCTGCTTCATTGTAATTGACTACTTGTTTGTTTGTGGCAACAGGTCGTCACTGGTTGGTGCATAGCTATACTTACAATCAAGAAGTAATCTTCTTATAGTCAATCACTTCTTTCCTTACAGTTGAGAACTCATTTGTATTTTTATTTTATTTTCTTTTTTTCTTTCTCTATCACCACTAGTCACCGATGCCATTCATCTGTCTTTGTACCTACTGGTCACCATATCAATGTCTTTACAATTAGGCGGTAGTGATTTTTATAGTCATCTAGCAGTTTCTTTAAATTTGAGAGCTCGTTATTTTTACAAACAGCTAGCTATCATGTTATAATTACTCACCTGTTTTTTCCAGAATCACTTGGATATTATTTTATGTCTAGCTAACTGTCACGCATAATTGATTATCAAGTTATGTGTGCTTACTAGTGGTTACCTGTTTCCATGCCTGGGCAACTACTACATTTTTTCAATTGTCATTTTACAATAATGTGGCCGTGGTTTTATAATCAGTTGTAGCTCCCTTACATTTGTTCATCTGCCAATTTTGTTTTCGGTGTGGTAGGCCATTTGTATCCATCTATGGTGCAACATTGATTAGAACTAATCTGCACTGTTTCTTTCCCAGGTAATGGATCTCCAACCAAGTAAATATTACTTGCATCCCCTTTCAAGCGTTGATTAGTTATATAATTTTTACAATAATTGTGCTATGAGATCTTTAGGTGGTGATGTTTGCTATTGAACTTTGGAACAACAAATCGCCACAACAGGGTGAAGTTGTAGAGTGACATTATATTTGCCCCACCTTCATGGTTAGTGCTCTGAACGCACTCAATTATATTTGATTTATTCTATACCACAAGTTTACCATTTGCAACATTTACTTCCATGTAGACCAAGATGGTCCATTTTTTTAAGGCAAATAACGAAGAAAGGTTTTCGGAGAGTGTGTTCCAATATTTCATTGCCAGGTATAATATTTTTGATAGCCAATGGGTAAGTTCAAAACATAAAACTTTACATGCATCCATAACCAATTCAATATAAAATAAATTGATATGTGATGATTTGCATGCATTGGACAATATCTGTGACTGCAAGTGGTGATTCCAACGTTGTAAGCCAACCATTGGACTTGCTAGTTTTTGGATCGTGCCGAAGGTGTAATGTATGTGTTGGACTCGATGTACACTCCGGAGAATACTCCAAGGAAAAAACTGAATAGGTTCATGGTATGCAAAATAGTGTTCCATACTTTCCCTTCTTACCTGTTGGGTTTCATACCACCCATCTTATGTGATATTACTTGTTTGGACATGTTTCATACCTTAGTCTATTTTTGCAAGAATTTGACTGTGGCCGTGAAGATCCGTTAAGGATTGTGTACGCGGAGGTCCCCCAACAAAAGAACATGTGAGCATAAATTCAAGTTTGTGATAATATAACTATCTTATCTAATTGTGAAAGCATTGTTGATGTGCTGTGTGTCTAATGTAGGTATAGCTATGGGGTGTGCATGCTCAAATTTATAGAAAATTGGAATAATAAACCACTAGAATGCTATATCGAGGTAAGTGGCTGCCCTTATGAAGATTTACATTCCTTGTACATATGTACGTTAACTTCTATATTTTGATTTTAGCTTTCATATCAAATGCCTGTGGGAGTATGCCTTGAATTGGATAATACATCCAAAAAATGAGCATAGAGAAACTAGTCTCAAAGGTGCCTCGGTATGGACCAAATTATGTTAGATCCTTCTCTCCCTACAAGAATATGTATGTAAATTCCCCATTGGACTTCCGTTTGAATGAATGAAAATAGGACATCTACCCTTCATACTTTGTTGCATTTAGGCAGGAGGCATATGACTTGCTGGGCGAATTTGATGTTGCACAAACCTTGGACAACACATTCACTAAGGTGAGTTATATCAATAACTTGTACAGCCATCCATCCATTTGCTAACATGTTCATTATCTGATTATCAGGAGGAAGAAACTTAACTTAAGGTAACCCTAAGTGTCCCAAGGTTATTCGAACGTAAGGCTGACAATGGTGATGGAGACATGGGAAAGAAAAATGGAATCTAAGGAAACATCTCATCTCCATTGTTGCTCAATTGTTACACGATTTGAGGCATGAGTCAATTAAATAATACATTTGTGTTTATTGTAACGGAATATCGATTGTACAAAAACACATTGATGAACTTAAGGAATCCCCCAATTATCACAAATAATAGATTGTAATAAAACCCATCAATAACTAAAATTATATCAGATTCCTGTAAAGTTACTAGTTTTCATACAATCTGCCACCGGTGCAAGCATAATCAAGGATATGTTATTCTATAATCATGCTTCTGTTAGGTAATAATGGAAGACTTGTTATCTTACAATTAGGGGGCACTTTTACTACTATTGTTGGTTAGGTGTTTTGTAGTTAGGATTCCTTTGATGTACATTAATTGCATAGGTAGTTTTTGTGTGATTATTTAAACCAATGATTGGAAGATGATGGAAAATTGAATGCAAAATGGGAAATCGGTGACTCATATCACAGAAGTATCGCTGAAGCAATAAAGGGAACAACTGAGTGATTGTGATGGTTCATATGGGCGAGTGTAAAATAATAGATGCACGTTTGTAACTCCGCGGATGGGCGGCTGTACAAAAACTAATGGATGGCTATAACATAATAGATGGGCAATTATAATAACTCAGTAGCTAATTGTGATAAAGATAGATGCGTAGTTGCACAATCAAGATTTTACATACGCAAATAGTAAAAGTAGACAACAGATAGACTAGTGAAAAATAACTGGTGCGTGATTGTAATTGGACAACTGGGCGAGCATAATAAAACATATACACGATTTTAAGAGAGTGATGCCTACAAGTAGAATCATAGATAGGTGATTGTAGAAGAACAAATGAACGATTATAAAGTCACAGACGAGCCATTCAGGAAATGTCACCCTTATCACTCTTACAATCACTTTTAGTCACCCATCTATCGCATTGCACATGCGTCTTTTTATATGAAAGGTCTTCTATTTTTTCTTTCTCCATTTGACACTCTTACACCTTTAAGTTTCAAGTGCAACAACCAATATTTTTTAGCACGCAAAGGCATTTAGTTCACACTCATTGCCCAAAGTACGCTTCATCATCATTACACAAACCTTCTCTTTCCTCGAGGCAGAGAACTAGAGGAGGCAAACACTTGCTTCTGAGAATCGTCAAAGTACTGATCATCTGACTAGCTACGTTCGACCATAGTCTTAGCGCCAACGACCATTGTTACTGACTTTCATCTGCCTTCATCGTTGAACATAAGTATTTGCTTTGTTTGCTTTATATTGTAGTGTGTTCATCGAGTTTGGTAGGAAGAAGAGTGCTTTGTTGAATATACAGATGACTTTTTACAATCACATACATCACACAATTGGTCGAAGGCTTTTGCAATCATCCATATGAATCTTGATAATTGGGGCTTAGGTATAAGAAGCTACAAAACAATCATCCATATAGTTACAAATGCGAAAATGGGTTAATACAATCATGCATGTGAATGTTTGCAGTTGTGCATGTGTACCTTTAGGCAACTCCTGGGCGAGTTTTGAGGTCTTATAATTGTTTAGCTATTTTTATAAAATGATAGTTGATTTATTACAATCATCCATCTGTTCTGAGGTTAAGCTGATACTTTATCCTTGCTTGGTTAGTTCGTTCCTTTGAAACAGATCGCTGTTTCATTAGAATCACCCATCTCCATCTGAAGTTTTGCAGTTACTCACCTATATTTCTACAATAATTATATGAATGTTTATAATTGCCAGCTTTTTTTATATTCAATAAGCTGCTTATTTTTTACAATAGGCTTACTGTTATTCTTACAATCATATAGCCTTGTGATGACTTTTATCTATTTGTCTTTTCCTATACAGCATAGCACCTAAGGGGAAGCTTGATTCTGGATGCGCTTCTGCTAGAAGAGCAAAGAGGGTTACTGCATTAGATATGTTCAGACAGAAGTTTATAAATGACAACAAGAAGAAATATGGATCAGATTTTGTGCGACTTGGTCATCAACCCATGCTGGATGAATGGAATGCTTTGCCTTCTAATGATAAGGAGTATATATCTGTGGCCAAAAGAAAAGGGAAACTGAGATAGAGAATCTTGGTATCCCACCCAAGGCACTTGCTGCAAGAAGGGGCCTACTGTAAGTGTGACACATTTTGTTCACTACTTCTTCATTATTTTTATGTTCCAATGTTGCTCCTGTTTATTTGGAAGTGTACACATGTTTGTTTACAATCAGATAGATTAAAACTTATAGTTATATATTTGAGTATTTATGGTTAATGATCTTCTGTGTTACAATCATGCATCAATGAATTAGGACTATGAGATTGATTCATATTTTGTCCTGTGATAAGGTGCATTCCTCACTAGGTATTCACTGCACAAGTTTCAAAGGTTAGTTGCAAAACTAACTCCTAACCAAAGGGCAGACATTGAACTAATGGGATTTGGGGGCTTGTTGCACGTGGACTGCAAGTTCATAGAGTTGGACATCATAAATTAGCTAGCCATGGATTTTGACTACTTTTGGAGGAGGGTAGTTTTCTAGGACCGTAATGTACAAGTGATAACTAGGGATATCAGTGACGTATTACGCATCCCTTCACATGGGAAGCCTATACCAATTTTGAAGAAGCGCATACTCCTATATGATAGTCTACTGTTAAGTAACATTAGCATCCCTTCCCTTGAAAATAATATGATGTCAAGGAGGGTGAACAACCTGTTCTAAAGGCCACTCATTTTGTATGCCTTCACCGTCCTACTTTGCCTGACCTCCAAGAATGCGCCAACCCCTAGACACCTAACCAATATTGTGAATGTCAGCAATCTAATGGAGTACAACTAGGCTTAATTTGTGCTAGATTGTATGTGTGAAGACATTTAATCCTTCAAGGGAGATGGACAGACCAAGAAATCTAAGGGTGGCTACGTATATTTTCTTATGGTAAGATATGATTAATTTGCACAATGCAATTTTTTTTTTTTTTACTTTCAAGGTTTCCATTGTAATTTGACTTATTTTCTCCTAATTTATTATTCATAGATATTTTACTTCTACAAGTGCCCCATCTTATCAATCCAAGTTAGGAATGAGCCTTCGTTGACCAAACAATGGAGGAATAATCTAATTCAATGGTGCATCCAAGCAGAAAGGAGGAACAAGATAACATGCCATTCGGCAATTTTTATAGTCCCTCACCTGTTTTGCTTCTACAACCATATACTTACAATCATGCACCTATCAGTTTATAATCTAGATCAGTAACTTACCACAATGTATTTTATTTGCTATATATTCTTTGAGTTGTTTGTCATACAGGATGTCCTTATCTCAAAAGATGACTAGGAAGCATAAAAAGGAAGATAGGGTCTTTCTGCAAGGAGATTGACGAACAAGGCATTTATATGTTTTGTGCAAATGCATACTTAAATTTGTCGTAAATCAAGTTATAAGTGATTATGTACTAACTATTTATTGGTCTTGTTGCAGTTAAGCATCAGACTTCCCAGGTAATTGGCGGACATGCCTTGTTTCTGGATACATTGCACAGGACTATGGAGGACATTGACAATCTACTCATGTAGTTTGATGTGCCATCAAATCCATCATCCTCCTCCCATTCTAACAAAAAGGAATTGGCTGTTGTGGCTCAGTCTCTAAAAACACAACGAGGAGGAGGAGAAAAGATAGGAGAAGGAGAAGGAAAAGGAGAAGGAGAAAGGGAAGGAGAAGTAGTAGTAGTAGTAGTAGTAGTAGTAGTAGTAGTAGTAGTAGTAGAAGAAGAAGAAGAAGAAGAAGGAGAAGAAGAAGAGAAGAAGAAGAAGAAGAAGAAGAAGTGAAAGGAGGGGAGGAAGAAGAGGAGAGGATGAGGATGAGGAAGAGGTAGAAGAAGAGGAAGGAGAAGGAGAAGCAGAAGATAAAATAGAAGTAGGAAAAGAAGAAGGAGAAGGAATAGGAGGAAAACAAAGGGATGAAAAACAAGGAGACAGAGGAAAAGAGGAAGGAGGAAATGAAGGAGGAGAAAAAAAAAGCAAGGGAACAAGAGGTTAAGGCCTGCTCACTAGAAGGAAGAGAATAAGTTAGGGCCTCAACAGCCATACAAGTTCCAACCGTCAATAGCCAAACAACTATACAGTGTGATGTGCGAGATAAGGCCCAACTCAAGAAGGAAAAGGAAGAGGGGCAAGCCCTAAATAAATTGCTGCAATTCTGCTAGAAGAAGCCTATAAAGCAAAACATAGACAAGTAAGTTATAGTCTTCAAATTGTTGTCCCCAATAGCAACCCAAGAGGGGGGTGAATTGGGTATTTTTTGTGAAAGTTAAAAGTGTGAAAAATTAAAGGCAATAATAAAAATATTATGTCAAATAAACTTATACAATTCACCCAACAATAAATATAAAACAATTTTTAAGTAAAGTAAAGAGAGTAGGGATAGGAGATGCAAACTCTTTTATAGTGGTTCGACTTGCTACCCAATTCTATGTCCACTCTCTTGAGCTCCAACCGGCCGAGGTTCTACTAGGTCCCTTGCACTTGACAGAGGCAAGAATTCTCGATTATAAACAAAGTCCCTTGCACTTGACGGAGGTAAGAAATCTTGATTACAAAGTCTTTGATTCGGTGAGTTTTAAACACCAATACAAATGGTAATAAAGATGAAGTAAAAAATATAATAATTCCTCTTAAATAGGATTAATTACCACTCATATATAAAAATAATCTCACTTCAAAAAGGCACTCTCAAGAATAAAATAATTTACTCTATGCCCTCTTTGATCTAGTAATAAACAATGTAACACAAAGAATTTTAAAGAAAGACTGATGAGACTTTGAAAACTTATTGTTGTGTGCTTCTTCTTTCAATCTATGCTCATTTTATAGGTAAAAACACCAAAGAGACATTGGCCTTTGTGAAGACAAAATCATTTGCCAACAATAACTGCACATATGCTCGTTTTAAAAATTCAAATAAAATTGCTTCAACGTTCAAATAAACTTAAAAAATTCTTGAACGCTCTTCAATGAGCCTATTTTTAAAAACAAAAAGAATCATTAAATTACCATGCATCGTTTAAGAGAAATGATCAAACTTTCAATGACATGCCAGACTGTAAAATTACTTTTGATTAGAAATTGCATAAAAAAACTGCTTTGATATAGAAGAGTATATGAGATAAATTATACATCAAAATTAATATATTGGAGTATAATTTCATATAAAATTAACCTTGCTATTTTTGAAATTTTATATAGTAAGATATAATTCATTTGCTACATGCATGTCTAATTTGGCAATTTCACTTTGTAGCACATGTAGTGTATGTATCTCTAAATAATAAACTCAATAATATAAATTTATCCATATTATCCATTATATAAATATATATATATAATAATTTTAATTTTTTTTGTTATTATCAAAATAAATATGAAATCTTGAGACTAATACAAATCACATATAAGCCTTTTTATGACTAAGTACCATTTCCATGCATCTATTCTTTTACACTAAACCAACCATCATTTTATAATAGTGCACATGTTTGTTTACAATTGGGTACCTATTTGTTTAAGATTAAAAGTGGTCACTTCATTTAGGCATCTGCTTGCCTACAGTTAGGTAGCTATCATTTTATAATCATTTGCCCTTGTCTTTATAACAGAGCACTAGATCTTTCCTATGATCACTACTGGTCTTGTGTCTACGCATATATGCCTTATAACAATCACCCAGATGTGCTAATATGATCACATACCTACTTCCTTAAAGAGTCCATGTTTGTTTATAAGTACTAGTGGTCAACCAGTTAGTGCTTCAATGATTTTACAATCAAGTAGCAGTCATATTATAGTCACCTGCCTATTTGCATATAGTTGAGCACTCGTTTGTTTACGATTAGAAGTGGCTGGCTATTCCATTCATCTGTTTTTCTATAATCATCCACCTGTTTGTTTACGATTACGAATGTTCAGCGGGTCCATGCATGAGTGTATTTATAATCAATCAACAATTTTCTCATAGTCACCCACTTGTTTCCGCACGGTTGAGCACTCGTTTTCCTATAAACAAGAAGTTATCATTTTATAATGAATCACCTGCTCTCTTTTTTTCTAAGAATCACCCAGCTGTTATTTTATGTCTGGCCAACTGCCACTTACAATTGATTACTATGTTACGACTACTTACTAGTGGTCACCTATTCCATGACTGGGCGTTCACTATTTTTCTTAGTTGTTATTTTTATAGTAATTTGTCTATAGTTTTATAATCAGCTTGCAGCTCCCTTATATTGTTCATTTGCCGATTTTGTTTTCCTATGTGGCAGGCCAATTATTTCCATTCACGAAGAGACATAGAAATGATCTACACGATCTCTTTCCCAGGCATTGGATCTCCAACCTGGTAAATATTACTTACATCCCCTTTCAATTGTTGATTAGTTCTATATTTTTTACAATAGCTGGGCTGTGAGATCTTTAGGTGGTGATATTTGTCATTAAACTTTGGAACAACAAATTGCCACACCATGGTGGAGTTGTAGAGTGATATTATATTTGCCCCACCTTCATGGTTAATACTTTGAATTCACACAGTTATATTTGATTTATTCTATACCACAAGTTTACCATTTGCAACATTTGCTCCCATGTAGATCAAGATGGTCAATTTTTTTGAGGCAAATAATGAAAAGGGGTTTTTAGAGAGCATGTTTAATCATTTCGTTCAAAGGTGCAATGTTTTTGACAGCTATTAAATAAGTTCAAAACATGACACTTTACATGTATGCACAACCAATTCAATATAAAATAAATTGATATGTGATGATTTGTAAGCATTGGACTATAGTTGTGACCGTAGGTGGTGATTCCAATGTTGTAAGCCAACCATTGGACTTGCTATTTTTTGGATCCTACCGGAGGTATAATATATGTGTTGGACTCAATGTACACTCCTAAGGAGACTCCAAGGAAAAAACTAGATAGGTTCACGATATGTAAAATAGTGTTCCATATTTTCCCTTCTTACCTGGTGGGTTTCATACCACTCATCTTACGTGATATTATTTGTTTGGACATACTTCACACCTTGGTCTATTTTTGAAAGAATTTGACCATGTCCATGAAAATCTGTTAAGGAACGTGTACATGGAGGTCCCCCAGTAAAAGAACATATGAGCATAAATTCATGTTTGTGATAATATAATTGTCTTATCTAATTGTAAAAGCATTGTTGATGTGTTGCGTGTCTAATGTAGGTATGGCTATGGGGTGTGCATGCTCAAATTTACGGAAAATTTGAATAATAAGCTATTGGAATGCTATACCGAGGTAAGTGGCTGCCCTTATGAAGATTTACATTCCTCGTACAAATGTACGTTAACTTCTATATTTTGATTTCAGGCTTTCATATCAAATGCTTGCAGGAGTATGCCTTGAATTGGATAACACATCCAAAAAATGAGCATAAGGAGGTTGTCCTTAAAGGTGCCTCGGTACGGACCAAATTACAATAGATCCTTCTCTCCCTACAAGAATATGTATGTAAATTTTCCGTTGTTCCAATTTATTTGGATGATTAATCTAGGACATCTATCCCTCATGCTTTGTTGGATATAATTAGGATGGCTACAGCTTGCTGGGTGACCTTGATGTTGCACAAAACCACAACAAGGTGTTAACCGAGGTGAGTTATGTCAATAACTCGTACGACCATCCATCCATCCGTCTGCTAACAACTTCATTATCTGATTACCAGGAAGAAGAAACTTAACTTGAGGCAGCCCTAAGACTCCTGAGGTTACCCAAATATAAGGCTGATAATGGGGATGGAGACATTAGGACATGAAGGTAGAATGGAACTTGAGGAAACATCTCATCTCCATTATTGCTCAGTTGTTGCACGAGTTGGGGCATCAATTAATACCATAACTCATCTATATTTATTGTAATAGGAAATATCAATTACATGAGAAAAGTGGAGGATGAAGTTTAGGCATCCCCTGAAAGAATTCACAGATGTTTGATTGTAATAAAACCTATTGATGAATAAAATTGTAGCAAATTCCTGCTTACATATAAAACATGTGAATGATGCAAAAGTGTAAACTAATAGTTGAGTGATCGTAAATAAATAAATAAATATATATATATATATATGACTGTAAAATTACAAACAGGTGATTGCAAAATAACTGGATGGATACAAGTTTTTCTAGTATATTACAATGTATATAAGCCCACCCAAATGCCGCCACTCATTGAACAACCATCAGGGTTATGTCATTTTATATTCACATATATGTTAATTAACAATGAAGGATGTCTTAAATTACAATCAAGGAGCTGTCTTTTCACTACCGATGATCTGCTATTTTATGGTTAGGCTTCCATAATTTTACAATCATTGTACGCAGAATTTCCATGACTAATGTTGAGCTATTTTGTAGTCAACTAGTAGTTTTGCCATGATCAAGGATATAGTGGTTTATAATTACTAATCCGTTAGTTCACAACCACCTTATGGTTAAGTGACCGTCATTCCTAATTGGTGATAGCAGGAAAATATTTGGATTGCCTCCTAATACCCCAAGTACTTCACAAGCTTAAGCAACCATCACTTGTAGATGTTCGTATAGCAGAGACATCCCTTCCTTTTTGTAGACATATACCTGTTTCTTTACAATCATAGACTTGTATTTTTATTATCACTCATCTATTCTCTTAGCAATTGTTATTTTCATTGTATGATATTCTAGCTATTTTTTTCTAAAAAGCGTGACCTATATATTGGGTATCTGTGTGCATCTGAATTCTGTAATCATACACATATTCTTAACTATCAAATCTCTATTACATTAATGTAGAAATTGGGTATCTGCTTCTTACAATGCTTGACCTATGTATTTACAATGAACAATCTAATAATTTACAATCATCATCCCATTATTATTTTACAATCAAATCTCTTAGTTTTACAGTCATGTACAATCATGTATATGTTTTATTAAAAAGAATGCCTACAAGTTAAAATCACGAATCCATTACTTTATCCTCATACACTTATTATTTTATATACTGATGTATCTGTTACACTGCAATAGGTAGGGATAGATCTATCGTAACAATGACCAAACAACAACGTTGTAAAATAACAAATGGGTGATTACAAAATAACTAGACGGATACAAGTTTTTCTAGTATAGTACAATGTATCTAGGCCCACCCAAATGTCACCATCTATTGAACAACCATCAGGGTTATGTCATTTTATAACCACGTATCTATTAGTTAACAATGAAGGATCTGTTAAATTACAACTAGGGAGCTGTCTTTCTACTATTGATGATCTGCTATTTTATGGTTAGGCTTCCGTGATTTTACAATCATTGTATGTGGAATTTCCTTGAACCAAAGTTGAGCTATTTTATAGTCGGCTAGTAGTTTTGCCACGATCAAGGATATGTTAGTTTATAATTACCAATTCGTTAGTTGACAACCACCTTATGATTAAGTGACCATCGTCCCCAATTGGTGATGGCAGGAAAATATTTGGATTGCCTCCCAATACCCCAAGTACTTCACAAACTTAAGCAACCATCGCTTGTAGATGTTCGTATAGTAGAGACATCATGTCCTTTTTACAGACATACAGCTATTTCTTTACAATCGTAGACCTATATTTTTATTACCCCTCATCCGTTCTCTTAGCAATTGTTATTTTCACTGTATAATCTTTTAGCTTTTTTTTAAAATACGTGACCTATGTATTAGGTATCTGCATACATCTGAATTCAGTAATCATACCCCTGTTCTTAACTATCAAATCTCCATTAAATTGATGTATAAATTGGGTATTTACTTGTTACAGTACCTGACCTGTGTATGCACAACGAACAATCTACTAGTTTACAATCATAATCCTATTGTTATTTCACAATCAGATCTCTTAACTTTATAGTCATGTACAATCATGTACATATTTGATTACAAAAGAATTCTTGCTAGTTTACAATCATGTTTCTATTATTTTATACTCATACACTTACTATTTTATACACTGATATATATGTTACAATGCAATAAGCAGGGACAAATCTATTGTAATAATGTCTAGACGGCAATGACATTAAGCACGCGCTCCCTGACCTCATCATTGGGATGTCTCACCTACCCTAAAGTATATTTCTGCCAGCTTTGTTTTAAGAATTCCTTATACACAATCATACAATGTTAGAATACATATGTATGAAGATAGTAAGAAATTTATAGATAGCCATTTACATTTATATAGTCATCTAGCGGCATATTATTCCCTACTTCCATAAATTTTAACACACACACACACACACACACATACACACAAATATATATATCCCACAGTCAAACCTACGTCACCACGTAGAACAGAAATCATGAAAAGTTAATTTGAGAAGATAGATAGAGTATAACAAACATTAGTTCATGCTTACGTGTTCCGTTACTATGACACCAGTACAATCTTCACTAGGCATCACGAGCTTTATCAAATTCTTTAATCATGATTTCAAATTTTGAAGTCTAACCAAATGAATATAGATCCATAAGAAAAGATATCTTATAATGCGGCACTTAAAATAGTGAAAGGTGTAGGAGAGCATAAATTCATACCACAAACCAGTCCAATTCTTTCTTGTCATTCTCTACCGAAGTATGCAAGGAATTTAATACATACATTATTCTCGGAACGAGATCTAAGAAGTAGCTAGTCCAATGGCATTGATAGAAGGTCGGAGCTACCACACATGGTCAAAAATATAGTCCAAAACTGAACTTATAGATTATGTATTAAATACCTAGATGCATATATTCTTGTACACTGAACTTACAGATGCCTAGATGCATATATTCCTGTAAACTGAACTTACCCATTGACACTTGAACACTTCATATTTCGCATAAAAATAGTTGAACACACTTGCAACAAAAATCTCATGGCTATCTTATTGAAAGTGGTGGATGACTTTGGTTCACATGGGAGCAAATGTTTAAATTGTAATCTCATGATATTTTGGATATTAAAAATAATAGACTTTAGAATGTACTCACTATGTATGTTAAGCACAAGAAAAGTCTGTCAACTCGATGTGTTATGTCCAATTGTTCAATATTCCAAAGTCTTGAAACAAACATTACAACCTAAATATTACACAAAACAAGTGTAGTAAGAAAAAGCCAAACCTATTCAACTCTTGATAGCAATACAATAGGTAAATACCACACTGGACACCCATTGATCAAGAGCAAGAGTATGCATCTCCCTTTTATCTAACATCAGTCCATGCACGCACAATCAGCCTAATATTTGAACAAATAGTAAAACGAATGAAGGATTGTTAAACAAAACATATCCCCAAACATGAGATACATTTATGTGCAAGTAAAGAAACACTTATAGCCAGCCAACATTACAAGCACTATTATATCGAGAATTAGCAGGTGGAGGACTATAACAAACTAGGTGCCATCCTATAACAAAACAAATCCCTGAATGCAACAAAACATATCATGGATTGTAGCATAACTTGTTGACGATTGTAACAGAACTAGTTCAATAACAACACAGAGTATTGACTGCACAGACAATGATAAATCTGAGTGTGAAAAAATCAGTTCAAAGTTGTATAGTAGGCAAGGTGCCATCCTATAGCACCATAGATCAGTGCTTACACAAACACTGATATGTGTGTGTAACAAGATAGGCTAAGGATTGTAACAAAATAGCCCATGAACCGATGGTTGTACAAACATAGATCAATAAATGTAAAAAAGTAACTTGGGATTGTAACATATAATGTGCCTAACAAGGAAAACAACTACTAAAATTATTTTAAAATAACAATATACTTAATCTTGGACAAAAAAAAGTTACCTACCACTGTATCCCCATTTGGCTTGCAGCAATAGAAATGGTATAGTTTTTTCAAAGCCCGATCCGCCTGCACCTTTATCTTCTTCTCCACAGTTGTCACTTGAGGAGTTTTGTCACTGCTGACATTGATGACTGAGAACACATTGAAGGAGGATGGGATCTCATCTTTATCTCCCCTTTAGTTGTCTTCCACCTTCTCCACCTCTTCATAGTCTTCATTTTCACCTTGTTGCTGTCCAATCTTCTCTTCTTCTTTCTTCTCCTTCTCCTTCCTCTTCTTTTCCTTCCTTTTTCTCTATTTTGATGGTGACCAATATTTGCTCTACATGTTGTTTTGGTTGTCCCTTATCATCATTATCTTCTTCTACTTCTCCTCCTCCTTCCCCTACTTCTCCTTCTTCTTCTACTACATCTTCTACTTCTCATCTTTCTCTATCTTTTTCTTCTTCTTCTCCTATATCTTCTCCCTCTCCCTCTCCTTCTTCTTTTTCTTCTCCCTCTCCTTCTTCTTCGGATTCCTCATCATCTCCTACCTCTTCATGTGATTCTACAGGCTATGGAATAACAACCAATTTTAGGTCATCGAAAAAGGAGGGAGATGATGAACTTGATAGCACATTGACTACATCAATTCATTGTCAATATCTTCCAAAATCTTACTTAGTCACTGTAGTGATCTGATATGCTCATTCAACTACTTTGCCAGTCTTATACTCGACTAAAACAACATAAGCAAATGGTCAGTAAGCTGATATGGAAAATGCATTCGTACGAAATATATAAATACCTTGTGCCTCAACCTCTAAGTAGAAACACCCTGTCCTCCCTTTTCATCTTCCTTGTCATCCTTTGAGATAAAGCCATCCTGGATTATGAACAAATAAGATGTTAGACAACAACTAAAACAAAGTTCATTGATTTTGCACATTTATGATATGTAAAATGACAAGTAAATGATTATAAAAATATTGCTGAAAGTACAAGTCAAGCAGACAAGCGATTGTAAAAATTGCAGAAAGGCATGTTACCATGTTCTTCCTCTTAAGTGCAATGCAACGTTGAATGAGATTATTCATCCACTATTTGGTCAATGGAGGCTCACTTCCAACTAGAGCCGCTGGGATGGGACACCTGTGAAATAGCTCATAACAATATATGAGGAGAAAACTATCAATCACAATGTCAAACTTTGATGAAAAGAAATTTTAGATTAACAAATAAAGTACATCTTACCATGATAAAATAGACACCACCACCCATTGATTTCTTGGGCTGTCCATCTCCCTTGAATACTTTGAAGTCTTCACACAGTCAATATAGCACAAATTGAGCCTAGTTGTACTCAGCTAGATTGTTGACATCCACAATGCTGGCCAGGTGCCTAGGGGTTGGCCCATTCTTGGAGGTCAGGCAAAGCAGGACAGTGAGGGCATACAAAATGAATAACCTTCAGAACAGGTTTTTCACTGTCCCTGACATCATATTATCCTCAAGGGAGGGGATGCTAATGTTGCTTAGTAGAACAACATCACATGGGAATGTGCTCTTATTCAAAATTGTCATGGGTTTCCCACGCGAAAGTTTGCCTAACACGTCACCGACATCTCTAGCTGTCACTTGTAGATTACTGCCTTAGAAAACTACCCACCTCCGAAAGCAGTCAAATCCATGGCCAAATACTTTATGATGTCCAAACCCATGAATTTGTAGTCCACGTGTAGCAAGCCCCCAAATCCCATCAGTTTGATGCCCTCCCTCTGATCAAGGTTTTGTCTTACAAGTAACCTCTAAAATTTTTTGGGAGAACATCTCATAAGAAAAGCGATCTGTAATGAAACACAAACAAACATTTAGAGTAGCCTCACTGAAGTATGCTTGTGACAAAATAAATCATCAATTGTAAAAAAATTAGTGTGATCGTAAGCCAACTAAATACCAATTGCAAAAAAAAAGGGAAAAATGGATTGGTAATAACAAGAAAGTAAATATCTGATTGTAAATAAAATTCATATCAGAGCTAAATTTTGCATACTCATGCCGTAACAACAGATCACCAATTGTAAAATAATAATAATAATAATAATAATAATAACAAATACATAACTATAAGAAACAAATGGTTGATTGTAAACAAGTTTCTTACATAGTGCAAATTCACAATGTTATCAAAACACAACAGAGCACCAATTGTAATTAACATCTGCATAACTATAATATCCTAGATGGGTGATTTCAATTGAATTGCATGTCAAAGAGTCCATTCTCGCTTAAGAACTATTCTAACATAACATCTAAGAATTTTAAAATAACGTATATACAATAGTAAGTCGACCGATGTTGATTGTAAACAATTCAGGCACTTGACATTCTAAATTCAACGAATCATTTTTCCAGCACAACATATCAGCAATTAAAACAAAACATCCTACTGATTGCAAAGAAACAAGTGTACACTTAAAAATGCATGGTTGCAATATTGAAATTAACAAATAATGTCAAGGAATTGAACAAAAAATGTCAAACTTACGATAGACCCCCTTCTAGCAACTTTTTGCCAGGATGGGATGCCTACGTTTTCCATGTCAACTTCCCGCTTTCTTTTAGCCAACATCTTATACTCCTCCTTCTCATCGGAGGACAATGCAATCCATGCATCCAGCATGGCACGATGCCCAAGCCAAACAAAATCTAATCCATACTTCTCTTTGTTGTCACTGATAAACTTCTATCTAAACAAGACTAAGCCGGTGACCCGTTTTAGTATGCCACCGAAAGTTGCACTAGAATGAACCTGCCTTTTTCGTGCCATGCTACAAGGCAAAACAAAACAAAGCATTGTTAGACCACGGTTGTATAATTGTAACCAAATAGATATTTCATTATAAACAACCGTCTAACTAGTTGTAAAAATTCAAATTGCAGATCCATATATGAAAACAGTTATATGATTGAAAACAATTGGGTAGGTGATAGTAGGACTCCACTAATCAACTCTACATTGAATAAATAAATAAACCCTAAGTTGTTCTATATGAACAGTCAATGCCATGGCCAATGCTCACAAACTAAGCATCAACTAAATAAAAGCCCATATGGGTCCACATGCATGGTCAATGCTAACAACCAAAACAATCACTTACATTCAATACAGCCCCTACTCGATGGGTGATTATCATTGTTTGCTCGAGCATCCTTAGAAGGCAAAGGTGGTGGACTGGAGCTTGTTGGTGCTAAGACGCTCATTTCTCACAAGCTGGGTTGTCAATCACTATTGGTTACATTGAGGGCTTGATAGGACGGAAATGAATGAGATTGTATGGCGATAGGTTCAGAGAACGGGCACAAGAAAAAAGGAGGTGAGACGAGAAACTTTTCAAGCAACTATTTATGCCGGGAAAACTTAATTCACATTTGGCCCTCAAGCTTTCTATTTCATTATAGTCAGTCATTCCTTCAATTATAAACTCTAATTTCAGAGATACTTGCCAACTTATTTATGGATACCCAATGACAGCATCGGTTTGAATGGCCAGCTCGCACACCATATAATGACACTAAAATCAGAAATCGCTTGTACCTCTCCATGCCGTCATATTACAATCACATGGTTGTTATTCAACCATTTCATATCTACAGTTTTACAATTTCCAATCTGAATTTTACACTCCTTGTTCAATGATGCTCCCTTCCGAGTGTCGTAAGTGCAAGGGATACTGGGAACCGTACAATGATTGTAATAAAATGAAAACTAGATTATAAAATAACATAGCTATAATTGTAAGAACACAACTTCTCGATTGTAAGCAAACAGCAAAAGGCTGTTTGCCTTCAATCATAGTTATAAGAAAATAGAACGCAAACATATGATAGTAAGAAGACACATGTGTGGGAGTGAAATTATAGACACTTGACTGTAAGAAAACAAATGATTGATTGTGAAACAAATAATGAATGACTTCAACAAACAAATGATTGTAAGTAGACAGATGATGATAATGAAGTTTAAGATTTTAATTGAAAGAAGAAAGATTTTTGAATGCAAAAATAAAGAAGTATTAAAAATAGTTGAGTAATTTTTAATAGATTATGGAATGTGAAATTACAAATAATTAATTGTAAGGACACAGATACGTGGTTGTAAAATGTATGATGTATGACAACATGCATGATTTTCGAAAGCAGAATATAGATACATGATAATACAAATATAGATAATTGATTGTAGAATTATGGATGGCGAGTGTAAAAGAACAATTGATTGCTTGTGAAGTAACAGATGCATGATTTTTAATGGAAGCATGGGTGACAAGTAAGAGATTCATTTGCATGAAAACATATGTGTGACTGTAAAGTAATAGACGTGTGTGTGCAAAAGGACAGGTGGGTGAATGTGAACATGCATATGTTTTGTAACCTTTTGTCTAGTTACAATCATGCATATGTTGATGTACGATCATTAACCAGTTTTGTTGGAAACTTGGATCAATTAATTTACATTCATCCATCTATTCTTCCTTTATTACGCTCAGTGCTTATAAAAACTAAATAGGTACCATAGGTCTTCGATAGTTGCACTGAAATCCGTTTCCTTTTCTACTTCCAAAGTATGCCTTCGCGTAAATCTTCAAGACTTAAGCCCCCATTTTATTTTGTCATCCTCAATCACGTTCATTATGGCACATTTTTCTCACATCGTCCTTCTTTAAAGCTAACACCTTGACATTGCACTGTTGTTCTTCACGACTTGCCAACTTTATTAGAGCTCGTGAGCCAAACAACATAACTAAAGGTGCATAGTAGTAGCATTTTCATTGCACTTGTTGATAGGACATTTCATTTATTTGTCTTGACTTAGTTGATATCTGTCAATTAATGTTTGGCTATGTGTTTATGTAAGCAGCAAGACCAACAAAGTAGAAGGCTAGTAATCCATCATCACGCTTGTAAATAATGAAGGGAACCTCGCTAGATGGTGATTGTAGCAAAACCAATGCCCCGATCATAAGATAACCCATCAGTGATTGTAAGAAAACAATTTGCCAATTGCAAGACAACAAATAATTGAGGAAAAGTTTTCTAACACAATCTCGGCCAACATAAGCCCCTAAAGTGCATGAGCATCTGGAAGCCAACATATATCCTATGGTACCTAAAATAATCAAGAAACATTATGTCATACTTCCTTCCATGATGTTTATAATAAAACAGATGACCAGTCATAAAACAACACTTTTGTGATTGTAAATGGCCAATTATCGAATTGTAACATAGCAGAAGAATGATGTCAATCTTCTTGTCATAGTTTTTGATAAGCTTCATGTTGTGAATTGGGATACTGGGAGGCAAGCCCATATCCTCCCCAAATATACTGATTTGCTTTTTGGGATACATAAGAGAACTTCTCTGTACATATATTGTAAAAAAAGAGATACCAGACTATAAATTAACAAATGTTGGATTGGAAAAAAAAAAACATGTTTCTCATTTATAACATAGCAAATAAACGATGTCAAATCTCCCATACCAATTCCTACTAAGTTAATATCGTCAACTACCTCGGATGCAGGGAGGCAAGCCAAATCTTTTACTACCTATATTACTCTGGACCAAGAAAATTTTCTATACAATAATTGTAATAAATCGTCTAATGGACAATAAAATAACTGATACACGATTGTAAAAAAATAGATGCCTAGATGTTAAAGTACAAAAATAACTGATTCGTCTACAAATTATTAACTGATTCGTCTACAAATTATTAATTTAGCATTGTAGATAGTTACACTTATTGGCCAAATCAAAATAATTACAATTACATCACAATCACAAGTGTCAACAATTACAATATTATTTCACATATTCTTATCTTAATTATGTAGATTTGAATTCTTACATATGCTATCATTATGACCACTTTGGAAGCATCGACAGCAATAATGTTATCATTTGTTGCCAAATTGCGACTCCTTTCACTTCTTTTGTAGCCTACCAGGTGGATTTGATGTCAAAGGCGGGTGTATGAATTCATATGTCAATCACATTTCAGGCGATATGTACTCCAAATTTGGCATGTTGGTTGTGTCAACCGATTACATTGTATGCTCATATATTCTTGCTTCTACTACTTGGCTATAACATTTATTTACAAAAGTATATACATTTCCCTTCGCAGCTTTTATTGCAGCACAAGCATGGCTATATGGTATCCCACATAGCTGCCATTCTTTACAAGAACACAAACTAATGATGCACATCCACAGTAATATCATATGTTTTTATTTGTATCCTATATTCATACTAACCATGGTGCAATGCATTCATACGAGCACAAAGCTGGACATTCTCCAATAATCTCTTTTCGACTTTCGAAGTCACACCATTCTTCCAATTTAGCAAATCTTCCTTAACCTGGACAAGTTTCATGCCTAGCTTCTCATGATGCTCCTTCATGAACTGAAATATGTTGTGCTCCCTCTCTTTTACAACCCAAGTATTGTAGGACTCCACAATGTTGGTAGTTATCTTCTCCCATCACATGCAAGTGAATTTCGACAACACTCACTTGTTCACATCCGAGCTACTTTCTACCTAAGTTACAAGCTCAAATGAAAATCACTTGTTATCTGTGGCACGATTGTATTTATAACTCTAGCATATGCCAATTGGTCCAATATGTACAATGTATCTTCTTTGGCTATCATGATGCATCGGCAATACTTTCTTACTTGGGCTAAAAAACTTCCTTTATATGCCTGTAACAGAAAGCATGGCAAGAATGTCCAAGTACTACACCAACTACACCTTTTATTGCTTCATGCTCATCCGAAATTATGATGATGTCAACTACCCCTACTACCTTCTTCACCTTTAACAAAAACCAAGTCCACCCATTTAATGCTTCCCTAAACACAACGTTGTATACGAATAGATACAGGTCATTATCCATATCGATTGCATTTGCAAATAATAGTATTCCTCTATATAGACCAGCCAAATGACATCTGTCAATGAACAACAAAGGTCAGCATCCATTGTAAAATCCTGTCAACAAGGAGCCACATATGACAAATAGACACTTAAACTTCCTATCTTTGAAGCATTTCCATATGTCATTATGCTAGGGTATGTCTGCTGGAGTGTCTGACAAAACCATAAAATCAGCATATAGACTCTTTAGGATCTCCATGCAGCTCTGCAATTGATCTCTCCCTGCGTCTCCATGCTTGCTTATATGTCAAATTTATTTCACTCTCGCTAAGCAACTCACCACGTCAGGCACTAGGAGTTGTGCCGAGCACTCTTGAGAATTTATTCTTGGCAAATGATGCCAACAATTTAGCATTCCACCAATGGTGGACATTGATCAAATCTTGGGCCAAGTGAGTATGGTTGCCTTCATAGGTCCGAATAATCAACATATTCACATTATGAATTCCACTAACAATAAGTTCCCAATGACATCCTTCGGCCTTGCATTGAACGTGTATTTTATAGAGAGAATTTCGTACAAACTTGTAGTGAAAACCATGGACCAAGCTAAATTTGTATAGTGCAACTTTCAACTCTTCAGCGCTTTCGAAAACTTCCCCTTTTCCAGTATCGCATATGCATATTATATGGAAGCAAATGCTAGAATGGATGATGACAAGGGCAAAGCACCCATAGAGAGTAAAGGCAAATTGTTCGAATGCTGACATGCTTTGTTGCATGTTAATCCTGAGCTGTTGGTACAATTAACTAAGGGTAATTTAGAATGATTGCAATAAGATTGATAAAAATGGATAACGGGTTAATAATAAACTGATACAACATAGTAAAATAACAAATATCATAACATAAGATAACACATGCATGAGTGCAAAATAACAATTTCCTGATTGTAAAATTACAAATGTAACTACCGAACAGTAACAGCTAGAGTTTATTGTAAAATAGCAGTTTCTAAATTCACTATTATAATCAAATAAACAACATTAAATAGGGATACCTTACACTTAGTATTACCCGGTTAGATTGATTTGAACCTCCACATGAAAGACTGGTAAGAATATATACCATTCCATAATCTTTGTTATTTTTTAAGAGGTCTGCCATGCCTTTGTTAGAAAATAAATCAATCAGTTTCATTTGGTCGAATTGACTGTATATTGTATGAGACGATTCCGCACATCACACTCAAAACCTTCATGCAACATCTCTTTAAATTTTGGAAGTATTGTACTATAAGGAACATCCATGCCAATTGTCCGATCACCTTTATACTTAATGGTGCTACTGAGAATTAATATCTCACTATCCATAAGGCAATAGCAGTATGCACTGGCCATTTTTTGTAAAAAAAACACACAAGCATAAACTATAACCATGCAAAAAATAATGTCAAACAATAAATTCATGATTGTAAAAGATAGATCAATGACTGTAAACTAACGGATGTATGATTGTAAAAGAAGGCACATTTGACAAAATTAACATATGCATAACTGCAGATAGACAATACATGAGTGTAAAATAACAGATGCATGACTGAAAAAATATAGATAGGTGAATATAAAGATTCAAATGTATGTACATATCTGACTATTACATGCATGCGTTTACAGATGGAAGACTGTAAAATAACAGATACATAAGTGCGTTAAGACAAATAGGGTGACTGTAAACAAAAATATGTATGTATAAAATGACAAATGGGTGATAGTAAATTAACAAATGCATAATTGTAAAAACGACAAATAGCTGAGTGTAAAATAATAATCAGGATGTAAAGACAGATGGATTACTCTAACCCAACAGATGAGTCACTGTAAAAAAAACTAGAAGCATTATTGTAAAAAACCAAAATAGAGGGAGGCTTGATCAAAGATAGATGGGTGACTATACAATAACAACTGCATGGTTCTAAAAATGATATGAGCGATGCAAAATAATAGAGGCTTAGCTGTAAAAGCACAGATGAGTGAGTACAAAACAACAGCTGCGTGATTGTAAAAAGACAAATAAGTGCTTGTGAAAATACACATGTAGGACTATACTATGATAGATGGCAATTGTAAAATAAGATATTCATTATTGTACAAACACTATTGGCTAACTATAAAATACAGATCCCTGATTGTAAATTAATAGGTAGATGACTGTAAAAAGACAGATGTCCGAGTGTAATATAACAAACAGATCATAGGATAGGTGCATTATTATAGTTACATAGATTACTTCCTTGTAAATAATTAGATAAATGCTTGTAAATTATCAGATGCATGCATGCCATCATACCTTCTTGGTCTAGGTAATGTTATAACCAAAAAGGTTAGACTATGAGGTGTGAGCAGTGGCAATGTTGATTAGAAAAGCTTGCGATGAAGAAGAAGAGAAGAACAAGGTAGAAGCAAAAGCAAGAACCAGGATCTGGTCCCAATGTAAGAAGCAAAAAGTAGAACTACAAGCTAAAAAGCACCAAAAGCTGAAGAAAGAGGAAGAAGGAATATCTCAAAACAAAGCTTGAAGGTAGACTTATAGGTCACAGACTTACAAGTTACAAAATGAATCATGTTCGTGCGGGAAGATATCCGAAGGAAGATCGCTGAAGGAAGCTTGATTGCTAAAGGAAGCTTGATCGCGTGGGAAGATCACTCAAGGAACCTTGTTCGCTTGATCGTGCGGAAGGGAAGATTGACGAATGAATGAAGGTTGATGGCGCGGAGGGATAACCATCAGGCGTGCGGGAGCGGTTTAAGAGGGAAAAATGGTACTTTCGGTATTAGAAAATACTTTAAATGGGTAATTTTTTATTTATGACATTTTTTTTGAATTATTTGTCCTTCCAAGTTTTTCTGTAATTACATTTCCTCTTGGCCTTGAAAGTAATTTTTATTTTTTAATTTTCATTTTAGTAATTATCCCTATAATTTATTCTTGAAAGTAACATTACAATGTTTCAAAATTATTTTTCTTTATTTATACTTAATTTAACAATTCTAAAGGAAAATATTTTACAAGTTTAGCTAGAACCTTCTTAATTTAAGTATACTATGTAGAAGTACTCTTTCCAAGTTGTACTATAGGTAATTGCACTTTATCCACTTAGCCTATCTTCCATATGCAATAAAAATTATTTAATTGGATATTTCTGCACTAAAAAAATTAAATTTTTTAGTAGAAACCATCATGGAGTACTCACCCATGATCAAAAGATAAATTTTTCACATAAATTTCAATCAACATTGAAGAAAATTTAAAGAAGAAATACCTAGAACACCATTTATTGCATAAAAATTAAAGATTATTGCGCAAAAATTATCCATGTAAAAACAAAAAAATGACTCATTATTAATATAATCTTTTTAATGTTTTTCCAGTAATAAGGGTAAATATAAAATGAAATAGGAAATGTGGAATTGCTTAACTCGATTGAGCAACTGATGAGAATTTATCTTGTAATATATACAAAGGGACATGCACAATAATAATAAATATATTTTGAATAATTATATGATGGTACGGCCATACCATGAAGAAAATCATCATCTAAGCAAAAGTCTAGGTTGCCAAAGATCATAAAATCACGAAAGCATCTTCTTACTACAAGATAATAGGCATTTTTTGACGGAAAAAAATCCACCAAAAAATACCCAATTTTTATCGAAGATGGCTATTTTCGATAGATTTGTTGATAGAAGTCAGTTAGTTAAAAAAATAAGTATCAAAAACATATTTACAATGTACACCATCAAAAATTTTTGGTGGACTAATTTGTCAAAATTCGTCGAAAATTTTCCCCTGGATTTTCGTTGAAACCTTTTTATTCTAACAAGAAACTTTCAAATTTCCAATGCAATAGTTTGTCAGAAATTTTGTCAAATTTTTTTCCAAAAAATATTTTTGTCAAAAAATGCAGTTGGAAATTTTTTTCACATAATTTCTAATGGAAAATTTTTCCACAAAAATTTTGCCAAAAATTTTAACGAAAATTTCCAACATAATATTCTATTTGAAAATTTTTCCATAGAATATTTTGCCAAAAGTTTCCCTCACAAATTCCAATGAAATATTTTGTCAAAATTTTTCCCATGGAACATTCCACTGAAAAATTTTGTCAAAAACTTTCATAAAACAATTTTAAAAAATTGTTAAAAAAGTATAAATAATTTTTTATTTCATTTATTTATAATATTATTATAAATTAAAAAATTAAATAAATATCACTTCCAATGGGGAATTTGCTTTGACTTGGTTCATGAATGGGATTCACCCTCCAAACCATCCACGAACAACACCCCCACCTTAGGCCTTGTTCAATAAGGCTGATAAGAACAATTTTATCAGTCTTATTACGTATTCAGTTGGTGTGTAACAGAACTAGATAAGGATATGTATCTGTGTTGGCCAGAGAACTTATCACGTGGTTCAGGGGGATAAAATTTATCCCCCCTGATAAGGTTTAATTTTGGACAACAATGCCCTTGCCCGTTCTCCCACTTCACGTTGTGAAACTAGAGGGAGTCGGGGCAGAAGAAGGATGACGACGACGATGACTGGGCATCGACAAGACACAAAGGGAGGACGACGACGACTCTCACCGACACTCGTGGCCTGACGACGATGACAACTAGGTCATAGAGGACAATAATGACCGCCGACACTCGTGGCCCAACAAGGACACCAGACAACCGATCCAGCTGGAAGGATGACGACTGGGCCACCGACGACGATGCAAAGGAAGTACGATGATTGGGCTATCAACACTTGTGGCTGACGACGACGATGAGCATCAACACTCGTGACTCGACGAGGAGACCAGACACCCGATCCAGTTGGAAGGACGACGACTAGGCCACTACCGAGGACGCAGAGGGAGGACGACGACTGGGCTACTGATGACGACGCAGATGGCGATCCGATCCGGCGGGCCGACTTACTCCATCGTGCGATCTGATCGATGGCCGGCCGAATCTGGGTTTGTTTTTTTTTTTAACCCATATAAGAAAGGGCTTTTTGGTAAATTCAATTTTTTATCTTACTTTTCAAAAATTTTATCCCAATTGTTATCTGTTAAGCCGAACATGTAATAAAATTATTCAATCTGGATAAATTTATCCAGTTTTATCCTATCATACTATATCATATCCTCCTATCCAAACGCCCCCTTAGGGGATAAAATATAATTTTAATCAATATTCTTATTTCATTTATTTTTAAATATTGATTTAAATCATTAAAAAATTTAAATTTTAGATAAATTAAAATATCAAAAAATTTACAAATTACAAAATTGTTTTCAATCAATTTTTATTTCATTTATTTTTAAATATTGATTTGAATCATAAAAAAAATAAAAAATTTTAAAATTCTAAAAATTTTATTAATGAATTTTTTATATCATTTAATTTTAAATATTGATACATCAATTCAAACACAACATTTTAAGCACTCTAATTAAGAATAATTTAAATTTCATGAAACAAAAACCAACAAATATTCAATTACACACAAAAGAAATTAAAAAAAAAAATGTATACAATGACCTAATCTAATCGTGGTTGTCCATCTAAGTCTCCTCGTTCAACTCATGTGTAGGAATCGACAATTAGGGGTGTTCGTGGTTCGGTTTGATACTCAAATTCAAACCAAACCATACTTTACCATTTGTAAGTTTATAAACCAAACCAAACCAAACCACGGTTTGCAATTTGGTTCGGTTTCAAACCACGGTTTGTGATTTTATAAAATAAAATGGATTTAATTCACTATTTTTATAAAAATTTTAATAGAATTTTCCTAAAAATTGGCCATCTATTTTTTTCCCAGCATGTTTAACTTAATAAATTCATTATTTATTAATTAACTATAGTAGTTATACATTTTACAATAAATATGTTTATACCATTTTATAGAATTTCACCACTACTAATAGAAATTACACTCTAAAAAGGAAAAATAATCAATTATTAGAATGAATATAAATATAAAAGATAACAAAAAGAAGAAATATATAATCAAACAATAAAAATATACTTATATATAAAGATATGATTTTTAGTTTTGTATATATATAAATTATATGGTTTGGTTCGGTTTATACAGTTTGTCTCAACGTCAAATTAAAACCAAACTACACTATATGGTTTGGTTCGGTTTTATACAATTTGGTTTAGTTTATACAGTCTAATTGGTTTAGTTCGATTTGTTGAACACCCTATTGAGAATAAGGGCATTGGTGTAGGAGCTCCAAATGGTCCCTTCAGTGCAGCAACTCCACATCCTCCAATTGAAGACCCGTGCTGGAAGTTCTGAATCATACTCATCATCTTATGTATATTCACCTCCAAAGACCCCAACTTCTGATGTATTTTAGTAAATTCTACTGTCATGTGCATAGAAGAAGATGAAGCATGGGATGCTAATCATAAAACTCCTCCCAAAAACAATTGTGATCCTAATATATAGCTACGACCCTTCATCCTTCCACCAGTAACTCTCATCTAAATGTCTACCTCACAATTTGAAATCATCGAGCCTACACCTAAAACATTTTAAGATATAATAAATTATTTAGACTAAAAAATATTTTTTGAAGGATCCATTTTCGCTTAAGTTGAGGAGAAATTTAAAAAATTTTAAGAAAAAAATTAGTAAATCTCTCTCTCTCTCTCTCTCTCTCTATATATATATATATATATATATATCTACCTTATTGATACATGACTAATGCAAAAAATAAAAAATAAAGCCCACTCAATAATTCTCTCTCTCTCTCTCTCTCTCTCTCTCTCTCTCTCTCTCTCTCTCTATCTTTCCCCTGATGGATATGTTTCAGGTTCTCCTTTAACTTTTTTTGAACAAGAGTGTTTGGTAGATGGATATTTGTTTGGCAACAGTATAAAATGAATAATAGTTACCTCTCCTTCCATTTTCTTCTCCAATATAATAGCTTCCAACCCAAAATACTAATGTAAAACTATCATATTTTCTAAAATATGTTTGTTTTCATTTCCATTTCTTTCTCTAATATAATACTAATTGGTCTTACAAAAATTTTAAAAAAAATTAACAAAATAAACACATTCTAAGATTAACAAAAACAAAAACAAAAAAATTACAACCAACAAAGATAAACATTATTTGGAAAAAAAAAAACAACATATGCATAATATTAGAAAACAAAAATTACATAAAAAGCCAACATATCCTTATTAACAAAAAAAAAATAACATATGCCTGATATTAACCCCAAAAAAAAGCAAAAAAAAACAACAAACAACATTATTAACAAAAATTCTCTAAAACATGATAAAAAATTTTTAAAAAATAAATAAATAATTTAAAGGCTGGTGGAGGCAAATTTGACAAGGAAGCACAGAGAAGCCAGTAGTGAAGCAGGGTGGCCCAACAGTGGAGCAAGGTGGCACGACAACAATAGTAAAGTACAAAGAGAGCGATGACTGTAATGAAGGACAAAAGCCTGCAGCAACGGCCAAGCAAAAAGGACATTTCAGGAAAGGGGAAGGGAAGAGAGAGGTGAGGGAAGGGAAGGGGAGAAGCAGGGGAATGGAAGGGAAGAGAGAGGCTGGGGAAAGGAAGAGAGAAGTGAGGAAGGACCTAAGATAGCCAGTAGTGAAGCAAGGGCAGAAAAGGGGACAACAGCAGGTGACAGAGCAGTAAACAAACCATCGCGGAGGGAAGAGAAGAAAAGGAAGAGGGGGAAACTTTTACAAAAGAAGTAAGCAGGAAGGAGTTTATATAAGGAATTTTCAATGGAAGGCCATTGAGAACGATACTTTTCAGCTCAAAACCCAAAATCCCACCCATCTGCTTGTGGATATTTTTAGTTTTTGATGTAATATACCGTTGGAAACCGCTTTTTGTGGATTTCCTATGGCAGTCCATTGAAAACAATGGAGGTCCTGTTTTCTAAATATGTCTCATATGTTAGCAATTTGTACTTGTGTTTTACACGTGCAAATGAGCTAGCGGTGCTTGTCTGCACATGTTGGAAATATCAAATTCCATGGTAGGAGAATAAGACCTAAGGAGTGTTTAGATGGGAAAGAAAATTTGTTGTTAGCATTTTGGAACACCTTTTCAAATTCTTTGACAATGGAAAGGAAACAGGTCAGAAAAATTCTATTTATATAAATGAAAAACTAGAGAAACTTGAGAGTTAAGTACTTTGATTTGAACAAGCCTTACTTAATTGGTTGACCTGCCATATATGGGTGATAAATTAGTAGTACGAGTTGTAATATATGTATACACAATATACAACATAAAAAATAAAAAGTAAAAAAAAGAAAAGATGGAGAAGTAGCCAATTCATATAGTTCTTGTATACAATACACCTTCAACGATCTTACTAGATAGAAACCTAATTATTATCCTATTGCAGGGTTATCCCACTTGTACTCACTTTCCAAGTATATTTTCCTTTATTAAAGTGGCAAATTGCCTTATTTTGTAACTTCATGTTAGACCTATTGAAAAACCTGCAGGAATTAGCTTTAACGTTTTTTGACAACCGGTTTATGTCCAAAACATTTTAAATATAAAAAAAATTACCTTATTAATTAAGTTTCTATGGATATGTCCGTTGAAAACATATGTTATTCAAAAAAACAATTTCTTAAGTTTTTGACAGAAATGATCCTTCGAAAATCTTTCATAATATTTTTTAATCTATTTTTTGATAGCACTTAAAATTTAAAAAATAAAATTGAGCTTTCCGATGGCTTTGATTGTTGTAAAGCTATTGACTGTAGATTTTTGTCAAATAGAGCCAATTTTTCAATGATCCATTGTCAAAAATCTGACAAAAAATTATCCATCAGTAACTTTTCGTCTAAATCAAGGCCCTTTCTTTTAGCATAATCTAGGAATTTATCTTTGCCATGTAGCCTCCTTTCTTCCATAAACATAACCATTTTTCATGTAAAGTTTTTTCAATGATTCGTTGTTAACAACAACATTAACCAACTTGTCAAGAAGCATTTTATAGGAAAAAAATGTGCTTTTATTCATGCATTGCAGAGAAAATTATACATATATAGCTACATAGTATTGTTAATTGAGGATATGTATCTTGTTAGAAAATAGCTTTTCTTATGCCTAAGGGTAAAACCACTATAGATAAACATTTCAAACATATTGTACATAGATATACTAATAGAGAGATGAACACAATGCCTTTGAAAACCTTCAATCTTTGGTAAGTTGAACTCGAGGTTTACTTGGAGAAAGTAATACAAGTTTGCTCGAAGTGCTCCCATATGGATAGTGATAGAGAAGAGCCAACTTTTTACACTTTGATTTAAGTAAAAAGAACTCTTTTTTTAATAACTTTATAGAAAAAAGGCAACAAGAGAAACTCTCTTTTAGCTTTCTATTGTTTTCTGAAATGAATGAACTCACACATTCAGTTTCCATTCATAATGAAAAATTGATATGCCCCAAAGGGGTTAGTAGACTAATGGTCTTAGTCAACTAACTCAAGCTAATCTCATCTCAAGATTTTGTGAATGTTAGTCAGGTAGGATAACTCCTAATCAACTTACTTATTAGTCAAATAATAACTTTTCAGTTAGTCAACTAACTTTTTCATTACCTAAGAACTTTTTAAAACTTATTCAATTGTTGATGGCCTAAGCAACATAATTTTTATTAGTTGATGACTAACCTACTAGTATAAAATTAAATACATCATGCATAATCTTCAACCTAGTCAACAATGTCAAACCATTAGGCAACTACCTTATTGAAGTTGAAAAACCTAGCTTGTAGAGGTTGATAGCTAGTTTGCAAACCTGTTATTAAGTTAGTTGACTAGGTCAAAATATCAAAGATAATTGGATCATATTTAGTGATAATTAAGACTTTCAAGATCTATTATTATCCGTATATGTTATTGTGACTTTTTACAAAATATCTCAAATAGCTTTTTTAGTGTCCATATATGGGTGACCATTTTAGATTTGCTCTTGTAATGAGATCACATACTACCTCCTAGATTTCCTTTGTAGCTTGATACTTATTCTAAAATCAATCTATCTAAACATCTCTTGAAGAACCCTATTTAGATTCTTTATCCTATTAACTATTTTCTTATACACAATAATACCCAACCACATGTTATGACTTTTAGACAAAGTTAAATGTAAGTGGATCTTTCTTACCATAGTCATTTTACAATTCAATCCTTTCGTCATACATGTGTTATGGGCACAAAATTTGTGCACAATTTTTAGCCTCCAAACTCACCTTCATGCGCCACTTGGATACCAACTAAACGCCTAAATCAACCTTACTCTCTCTTGACATTCTCTTGCTCACACTCACTTTAAATGCAAATAAGAGATGAGATGAGATTTCTGGTAGAGTGCCAAGTATATTTTTACTCAAAAATTTTGGATACTTAGAGCCCTTTATACACAATTACAATCTATATAAATGATGAACAATACATGTACACGGAAGGAAGTCAGGTTTGTAGGGATTTACATGGGCACATGAACACCAAAAAAGAAAGTGCCCAGCAAGCATTGGAGTGGAGAACCAGTTGGCAACACTAGCCAATCGCAATGTGGCACACCCTTTTGTTGTCAACTCTGTGCTTCAATCACACTAAGCTCCACACTCCACCACCCTCATGGTCCACCTACCAGTTTTTCCTCTTCCATAGACTTGTTGAATTCCAGTGATTCCTCGTAGTAGGTAATGTCTCAGTACTCACCTTGTTGCCTAATTGGTTATTATACTACTCCCTCACCATTTGCTTATTCACTTAACTCTACATGTTTCATCACATTAGCTTCTCAAGTGACATAACTTCAGCACCGTTGTTTGATCATTCCTTATTTGCATGCTCTTAGGTTGGGTCACTACATTTGTTTGAACATCTCTTTTTGGAACCTTAGTTGTCTTTTGAACCAAGCTTTACATTTGAATGACCTACTGCCTTGGAACCAATTTTTGTGATTGAATGTCCTCTTGCATTTGAACTAAACTCCTCATTAAAAGACCCACCCCATGGTCCTTATTTGGATGGCTCACATTCAAATGATCTTCCTCATTTAAATTCAATTAAATCTATTAAAATTAGGAAGCATGTCAAATCCTTAGTTTAGATAACTATTTTATAGAGCCTTGAGACATAATATTTTCTATGATATAGTAAACTCTTTTTGTTGTACATTCGTTGTGGCCATAGGCTTCTAGAATTAATATACCTATAGATTATATTGAGGATCATTCTTTTATCAAAGAATGACCAATCCCTCATTGAGAACATACAAACCACCAAATCTCTTATTTAGGACACATGAGCCTCCAAGCAACAACCATTATAGCAGTCACTACCTCTGAGTCCAATTATGATTAAAGCTCACCTTGATGTGCCCAATTATAGGAATAACTAAATAAAACTACCATGATCATTTTGGTCAAAAGACTATTTGCAATACCATGACAAAAAGCAACATCATTGACATTATGAACATTGACATCTTAAGGGGTGTTCAGATGAGAGGATAGGATATAGGATGATAAAATATAACTGGATAAATTTATTAGGGGGATAAATTTTATCACATGTTTGGTTCCACAAATAATAAATGGGATAAAATTTTTGAAAAGTAGAATAAAATTGAAAATTTACCAAAAAGCCCTCAGATATATATATATATATATAAAGATGGAGCCAGCTGGATCGGATCGCCCGATTGAGCCAGCCAGCCGCCGGCTCGGATTGCCATCTACGTCGTCGTCCTCCCTCTATGTCGTCGTCGTCCTCCTTCTGCTCGGATCACCAGTCGACCTCTTTCTAGCCGGATCGGGCCCAGTCAACCTCCTTCCAACCATCTGCATCGTCGTCCTCCTTTCCAGATGTCGTCCTGCTCTGCGGCCAAAGTCATCGTTGTCGTCAGGCCACGAGCGTCGGCGGGAGTTGTCGTCATCGGGCCCTGAGCGTTAGCGGTCCAGTCGTCGTCCTCGGTGGCCCAGTCGACCTCCTTCTAGCCAGTCAACCTCCTTCCAACTCCTCATTCCAGACGTCGACCTCCTCTGCTCCGACTCCCTCTGGTTTCAATCGGCAAGGGCATTGTCGTCCATGGGATAAAATTTATCTCCCCAAACCGTGAGATAGCTTATCCATGGGAGACTGATACATATCCATATCTGGATTTGTTACAAGCCAACCGAATGCATGATAAGATAGGAAAAGTTTATCTTATCCTGCCTTATCATGCCAACTGAACACCCCCTTACGTGTACTCAGTTTAGTCAACATTCTTTGATGAGCATTTACATGGCCATTCTAGTACATTTATATATACAAGTGATCCTAACAAAGACCACCTTCAAATTTGAATGAGCATAACATGTGATTATATGTTTGAATTACCAACACTTAATTAATAATTATATGGCAATGAATATTTAGAGATAGAATTTTTCTCATGATCTCATCATGTCTAGCTAGTATCATTTGGCTTATGGACTTATATCAGGTTGTAATATAAATTTAAGATACAAAAGAAACATGCCAATTAAAGATTGCATAATTCGTAACAAAATATGAAATATCATTAACATATTTATTTTACGGCATACACAATATATATTAGGTATGGCAAACCAAAAAGGGGAAGAATTTGTTTGTTGGAAATGAATCAATTTTTTTTTATTATTTTTTTTTTTGGTGGTGAGTGAATGGCTACAACAATATAAGAATCGCAACTCAATGTATCCAAAAATCAACAATTAATACAATATAACTCAATTTATAAAAATATAATGATCGTATGTTTCCTAAAATAAAAAGTAAATGGTGAGAAATGCAAACCAAGATTTAAAAAAGTTTAGCTCACACTCAACGCCTAGATCTTGAAAACAAATTGTTTTGCAACAATATCCTACAGCATGTAATAAAACAATAGGCGACTATAGTTTATTTGAGATAAAAATCCAGTCAATACTACTTATGTTGGTCAATCATTCCAGGGCTTTTATAGTTTGAATAACCCTTAAGGGCAAGAGAGACAATTCTCACTTTTAATGAAGGGTAAAAATGACAAAAGATGTAATAGCACACGTTATATCTGCCTTGTAGTTATTGGAAAATTTATATTAACTACAAAATGAACCTAAAAACTTGTATTTGTGATGATCTCCATTGTGTATGACCCTCTTAAGTTTAGTAGTGAAAACATAATGTGATCTAATCAACATTATATTTAATTTAAAATAAAATCTAAATTAAATTATTTATGAAACCATTTTAATAAAAAATAAATAATAATCAATTATTATCAAGTTATTGACTTAAATTAACTCTTCACATTTAGTGTATATATATATATATATATATATAAGTGATCAGTATGAAGATCTTTTTTGTTAGTATCATCAAGTTTTTCAAGATATGTTTTTCTTGGTTTGCCTAGAAGTTCAAGGAGAAAAGATTAAATAATGGTGGTGGTTGATCATTTCTTTAAGATGGCAAACTTTGTTCCATGCAGTAAAACTCTATTTTAAGGAGATTGTCAAACTTCAAGCCATTTTGAAACAATTACTTCAAATCAAGATATTAAATTCATGAGTCATTTTGGCATGCACTTGGAAGGATTTGGTACTAATCTTCAATTTAATACTACTAATGGTCCTCAAATTGACGAGGAAATAGAAGTTGTCATTTGCAATTTGGGTGATCTTTTGAGAAAGTTGGTGAAGAAGAATATGTAAATTGGAATTTGGTTTTGCACAAGCTCAAATTGTCTACAACTATTGCCAAAATACTGGTTGCAATCTCTTTCAAGTTGTGTACAGTTAGAAAACATTAAGTCCATTGGACTTGATTTCATTTCTTACACATCAGAATTGTGTTGGGATGCCTAAGAAAGGGCTAAACAATTGAAGAAGTTGCATTAACAAACTGACATCATCCTCATGGGTGTTTTACAATCGTTATTAGTGAAGATGTACAGATTGTAGTATTTATTCCAAAATAATATATGTGAATATTTTGTTTGAATGGAATGGTGAAAAGTTTTGAATTTCAAAATTTTGAATTGGTGCCAGTAGAGAAAAGTTTTAAGGGTTTAACTTAAACATGATTGCTGGAGTGAGTGGAAGGGCAAAAGGGAAAAAAAATTAAAGGATATACATCAATATTTGATTGAATAAATAAAAAATAAAAAATAAAGAATAAAATATACATGTACTCAATATTTTAAAAACTAGATCCGATATATAATTGATAATCTTATTAATTACATGTTCAATCAATTTAATCTATTTAAATACTAGTTCAACTGTATAACATAAAATATAATAAATTTTTTAATATTTAAATATTATAATTTAATTAAAAAATTTAAAATAAAATATGTAATGTTAAATTATATATCATAATATTATACAAAACTTATTATTTATTAAATTTAAGTAAAATTATTTAATATTTTTATAAAAAGAACCAATTAAACCAATAAATTAACTAGTTTAATAATAAAATAACATTACAAATTGGACCAACTTAAATAACTTGTCGGTTCTAAGTCGTATCAATTAAACCACCCAGCAGCCCCGTTCAGCCCAGTTTTCAAAACGCTGACCCACTGATCCGGAGCATAATCAAGTAAATCGAAGTATTGGGTGTCCGTCTGCCCTAGAGAAGGATTCGACGCCGTTAGAGGCATTCGGAGACTCCACGACGTCTGGTTCCCCCTGGTTGTCGAGGGTGAGTTTTTTATCCTAGCATTTTTAGCAGCAGCGCCAGCAGCACCTCCCTAGAAGCTGCTTGTGAGCGGTCTTAACATCCCTTTCAGTTACATAAAGCGGTGGAGAGCACAAAAGCATAGTCAGAGGCTCGGAGCTCAAAGGCTCATCTCACTTCCTAGACACGAAGGTGCAGCTTATAGATGAAATATAGCCATACTTAGCACAAGAAGGGTTAGGGCTCCGCACAGGCACAAAAAAAGAAAATGAGTATATGGAATTACGTAGTGACGGCTCACAAGCCCACCAATGTCACGCATTCTTGCGTTGGCAACTTCACTGGGCCACAGGAACTCAATCTCATTATCGCGTAAGCCACCTTTTTTTTTTCTTTTTTCTCCACTGAGATTGTTCACTCTTTTCCCCTTCTTTTCGTTTTCATTGTCGTCGCAGCGTGTCTGCAAAAGTGCGTTGAAATGTTTGATTTCGCTTTATTAGGTTCTCTTGTCATAAAACAAATTTGGGGATTTCCATCTATATTGGTTTGGGGATTTCCTCCCCTCCAACCTCTAGATTGTTCCTATGACATGTTATTTTTGGTTTCAGTTATTATTATATATTTATATACATATGTTCGGAAGGGCATGTCTGCATGTTTACCTTTTTGTGTATTCTGGAAATCAGACACTCACAATAGTATGATATTCTAACAGGAAATGCACCCGTATCGAGATACATTTACTCACACCCCAGGGTTTGCAGGTAATGTCTTTTATTTTTCCTGCTGCTTTCTCTTTTGTGGAATATAATTGTAGACGCGTGTCCCTGGTGTTTACAAATTTGTAGCATATTCTTTTAATTGCCTCCTTATTATGTATCACTTATACTCTCTTTCCTGTTGGTTGCCTAATCCTTATTTTCTTTGCCTTCGAGTTGGTTTGTAAAATATGATGGTAAATGTTGTGAACTACTTAAAACTTATAAACCTGTAATACCCGTGTAGTCTGTATTATACAAAAAACTAGTAGCGGTGCTTAGGATATTGGTATACACTAAGGCGCAATTTGCTTGATCATGGTCAAATTACTCCACTTTTAGATTAGAATACTGTATACTAATATGCAATTATGCCTAAAATTTGTCTAAGGCTATAAGCTTCTTTAACCTTTCTGTTCGCTTTTTATATACTATTAATGCACGAAGGCTAGGCTTCACCCTAATTGAAGGAAACCAAAGTGCTCCATAGAAAAATTCAGTTGAACTAGATACTTCAGGAGTTCAGATTTATATTTCGATTTGAGATGTGATATTGATATTTGTTTTAAAAATGGAAGAAGCAAGTAGTCATGATTGGTTTGGAAGTGTTCTGGGCTTCTTTATAGCTGTTTTTCATAAGTTAGTGGTCTTCCATCTGAAAAAGGTTGTTCAGTACATGAGATTCCGCCAATATTGAGGTTTAGGAGGGTTGTCACATATACGCAGCCTCAAGTGGTCGCCCCTGCACGTACAGACTACAGAGGTTATTTGTGAAATTCAGATGCATGATATCCAAGTTGCAACAGAACAAGCTTTACCAGTATAATAAAATTAAAATGTGATTTGGTACTAGAAATCAATAAAAGAGTGTGACTGTGCCATGAGGCTTCCTGCTTAGCAAGAGTTGGAGGAGGGTGGTTGAAGGTACACATAGTTACTCTTTTTATGTGGAAAGAAATTTTAATGTTTCAAAGTTCTTGATCCAAATTCCAAGGCTTGCCCTTAGATGATAGAAATCAACTTTAAATATCTATAACCTGAACGCAATGCAACAAGGTTTACTAGTACCATAAAATTTTCAGGTGAATTGGATACTGGAAACTGATATTGAGTTCTCAAGTATTGTATCTTAGTGTGTTTGTAAGGACAACAAAAAGAATAGAATCAAAATTTGTTTTATTGGTGGTGTTTCTAAATGATCCCATATAATTAAGTGATAAAATGTTAGTTCTACTAGGAAGGAACAAATTGTTCTTAAAAAAAAAAATTCAAGGTTCACATCCGAAGAACATTAAACACGAATAAATAACCACTTATGTTATATAGGTCAGTATTCATGACCTTCTATTGTTGTTTAGAAATATTAATTTTCTTTCAGTTTGCAGGAGGTGGAAAAAAGAAAAAAAACTTATTCTCTAGTGGGAGGATGAAATGGGTTGTAAACTTATTGAATATTTTGATGTATCAAATGCTTATCAAACATTTTAGTTTTAAAAACAAGAATACATAGAAGGGGCACATGATAATTGTTAAAAAGCAAGCCTTAAATATTCTTCCACATAACTGTATTTAGAGTGCTATCAGCCATTCACTTTGAGCAAGATTTTTCCCTTGCTTGAAAAACCATAATTTCAATGAACATAAGAAGAAAAACATAAACAATGAGTTACATATGGCGACCTCCTGGAGCTAATATATAGCTAAATGCTAATCCATGACATCAACCAGCTGTATATGATAATTTATCTTGTTCTTATTATCTATGTACAACTGCTTGAGAATGTTGATAGTTAAATTCACAATATTAATTGACAGAGAGATTATCAATTTTGTTAGAAGGTCCCTTTATGCTTGACCTTTGTCAGTAGTCATGTTGCAGAGATAAACATAGGGACAAATTTATATAGGTAATGAAAAAAAATGTTGGATTATATTGTTGAAAGTTGGGTGTATTTGACACTACAAACATATCTAGAAGGAAGGAAAAAAGTTACAAGTATTTGTTATACTGAATTTGTTTATCTGCAGCCTATGTTGGATGTGCCAATATATGGAAGAATTGCAACACTTGAACTTTTTCGCCCTCATGTAAGTATATCTCTTGGAAAGGGATTGATTTAGCATAGAAACATTTCAGCTTTATTGAGGAAAGCATGATCATGCTTGTGTTTAATTTATGGCTTTAATGACAGGGTGAAGCACAAGATCTTCTGTTCATTGCTACAGAAAGATATAAATTTTGTGTACTTCAGTGGGATCCAGAGGCAGCTGAGGTTATTACAAGGTAAAACATGATAGAAAAATTTACTTGGGTTGCCTTTATTTGCATATTAAAACTTTCTTGATTTTACTCTGCTTTTCAATTTTAAATAAAATCCTTTTCTAGAGGCCTAGTTGAACTGACTGTAAATTAATTTTGTAAGTTTGTTTTATTTTATTTGTGGATGGTAGAAATCTATTTCTTGGTGATTGTAACGGAGTTCTTCTGATTCTTGCATGACAGCATGTATTTTGCCACTGATCTGAATTTGGATGTTGGGGACCACGTAATGGATATAGTGTGGTTATTGCTGTTTTGCTTTTGATGTGGTATTGGGAATATATGTCATGTGCATATGGCTTCTTGACTGAAAATAGAAAAATGCCATAAAGTATTATTTTAAGTTTTATTGTTGAGGTGAACTTGATTCCTTGGATTCATTCAGGTGTTGAGAAGATTTTGGTCAAGTAGGTGTAATATTGAGAAAGATCTTCATGTGGTTTTATTGATTTAGAGAAAGCTTATGATAAGGTCTCTCTGAATTTAAAATGGTGGGCTTTGGGTAAAATCTGTGTCAAATATGCATGTGGAAATTATTAAAGTCATGTATGATGAAGTTGGAATTCTAGTTAGAAGTCATGTATGAGAAAGTAGTAGTCTTCTAGTCATCCCATCAAAAGTCAACATTAATCCCCTACCTTTTTGTATTAATTACGGATGGATTAATCAAAATGTGGAAGATGAAAGCGCCCTTTATTGTAGATAATATCATTTTAATAGATGAAACTAAAATAGGGATAAATACTAAGTTAGAACTTTGGAAAGGAACCTTAGAATCAAAAGGATTTTAAGATAAGCATGACCTAAATAAAGTGTATGAAGTGTAACTTTCGTAAAGTTGAAGATGAAGATTTGGATCCACATCTTGAGCCCAGTTGACTATGATCCTTGAGTGGTAATTGAAGGTCAAGGAGATGCTATGTGTCTTGACATTGGATAATGTTGATAGACAAATGGCATATAAGACTTTTGAAGGCCACTACTAAATGACTTGGGTTGAAGTATTTTGGGTTAGTGGTCTAGGATTTGGGCATTATAAGTTGTTAGGACGAATGCTCCTTGGGTTATTGCAAATGGTATTAGAGATGTACGCTTTGCTAGTAGACTTGGTGTGGTTCAAGGATGAGGGAGGTGAGTGGAAAGGGGTATTCGAGTTGCAGATGGTTTGAGATGGAGCCTCCTCTTTGTCCAAAGGGGGAGGTGAAGTGTTTAAGATGCGGCAAGTGGAAAAAGGCTATTCGGGTTGTTGTTGGTAGGTTTGAGATGGAGCCACACCTTCATGATTGGAATGCACCAATCATCCCATGTTAGAAAGGGGGAAAAAGGTTGTTTGCCTTGATGAGGATGTCAAGGGTTTGAATGGAGATTTTGATATCTTGTCCTATATGGGATATTGAGTGTGAGATACATTAGTATGTATAGACTCTTAAGGGTCACTATTGAAGAAATGGGGTATAAGCATTTTAGACCTATGACTTAGGCTCAACAAGTTGTTAGGATAAGTAGTCCTCATATTGTTACAAGGCTTCAAACCTTGCCCATCCGTCCTTCATTTGTAGATCTATAAATAAGATGAAAATAAAGAAATTGTTAGTTTTGATGGATAAGGAATAACTATTGTTGACCAATTTCATTATTTAGGTTCATTATATATATGTAAATTATAGAATTAAGGTTGGGAAGAAGTAGGTGAAGAAATTCTTAAGGAGCCTTATGTGATTGGGGGAAAGTTTTACGAGATGTGTGAGATTGGATTTACTTTATGATAAAGAATGTTAGCTTGGAAAACATGTTTGAGTGTCTTTCCCAAGTCAAGTTAATAAGGTAGTCGAGTCTTTTGTAGTTATTACCTTGACGTATGGGTACTGAGTCGTGTTTCCTCACTATTGGATTATTGGTATTGTGTTACCTTCATTGATGGATATTGTTGATGTACTTGGGTATATCTAATGAGAGAACACCCTAAGTTATTTTCTATATTCATATTCTTTTGTACTAAAATTTAAAATTAATTTGGCAAAGCCGTTAAAGCATTTCCAAGTGATAATGCAAAAGAATATTTTTCTATTGACTTTTCATCTTATTTGTCTTCTCATGGCATTCTACATGAATCCACTTGTCCTCACACATCTCAACAAAATAGGATAGCAAAATAGAAAAATAGGCACTCAGTTGAAATTTCTCTTACTCTTTTGTTACATGCAAATGTGCCTATCCATTATTGGGATGGTGCTATTTTAACATCATGTTATTTGATAAATTGAATGCCTCCTTCTTCCCTTCAGAATCAAGTTCATAATTTTGTTTTGTTTCCTAGTGATCCTTTGCATCATATTTGTCCTTGTGTCTTTGGCTGTACTTGTTTTGTTCATGACCTTTTACCAAGTTTAGATAAGCTAAGTGTTTGAGCTATTAAGTGTGTTTCCCTTGGATACTCCAGGTTGCAAAAGGATATTGATGTTATTTCTCTGTTACTAATTGTTATTATATGCCAATGGATGTCACATTTTTTGAGGAAATCCTATACTTCTCTCCTCCTTCAGTTGAGTCTCAATTGGTTTTTGAAATTTTGCCAGTTCTCTACTTTGGTCCTCCCTTGTCTCCTCTACAGTATTGCTCACAAGATACTCCGGTTATCTCTTAGGTGGCCACCCGTGCTGTTCTTCCTTTTGAATTATCTCCACCACCTCTCGTCACATACTATCGGTGACCACAAACTTCCATAATTGAATTGGAGAAGACTATATTTGATGAATCGTGTCCTGCCGTATCAACTTCACCTATCGCAAACTTGCTTAATGATGATTTGCCCATTGCCCTTTAGAAAGGTGCTAGATCTCCTAGAATCCCTCGTCTTATCTATAATGTCTTGAGGTTTCATCGCTTATCTCTAGCTTAGTTTGGATTTGTCTCTTCTTTATCCTCTGCTTCAATTCCTAAGAATACTAGTGAGGCACTTTCTCATTGAGGAGGGAAACAAGCCATGATTGATGAGATGTTGGCTCTCGAGCATGGTGGAACATGGGAGTTGGTTCCCTTACCTCTAGGGAAGTCAACTGTTGGTTTCATTGGGTTTATGCCATCAAAATAGGATCGGATGGGAAAATTGATCACCTCAAGGCACGTCTTGTTGCCAAGGGTGACACCTATTCTATGGCCAAAATTGCCTCTATACGTCTTATTCTCTTTATGGCAACTATCAGTCACTGCCTTTACATCAGCTGGATAGCAAAAATGTATTCTTTCATGGTGATCTTGAAGAAGAAATCTATATGAAGCAATCTCTTGGTTTTGTTGTTTAGGGAGAGTCTAGGCTAGTTGGCAAACTTTGGCTTTCTCTTTATGGTCTAAAATAGCTTCCAAGAGCTTGGTTTAGGAAGTTCATTATTGTTGTTGAAGACTTTGGTATGAGACATAGTGAAGCAGAGCATTCAATTTTTTATTCTCATTCCTTCTCTGGGAAGTGTATTTATTAATGGTATATGCAGATGAATAGTTATCATAGGAAATGACCATGAGAGGTTCGTTCAATTAAAAGAACATTTATTTAGACACTTTTAAACCAAGGATTTGGGAAAACTTAAATACTTTCTTGGTATTGAAGTGGCTTAATCAAGGAAGGTTATTTCTAACTTTCAAAGAAAGTATGCTGTAGATGTACTTAAAGAAACATGTATATTAGAATGTAAACTGGTCCCTATGGATCCAAATAGTAAATGGTTACCGCGTCAAAAGGAGCTATACTCAAATCTTGAGAGGTACCTAAGGTGGGTTGGAAAGCTAAATTATCTTATTATTACTAGATCTAACATCTCTTTTGCAGTGGGAGTAATTACTCAGTTCATGCAATCTCCTTATACCACTCATTGGGATGTTGTTGTATGAATTATAAGATATATCAAGAAAGCTCTAGCTCAAGGTTTACTCTATGAAGATAAAGGAAACAATCAAGTAATAGGATTTTTTGATGCAAATTGGGCTGGTTTTCCTATTGATAGGCAATCTAACTCAAGATATTTTATCTTTATTGGGGTTAATCTTATCTCATGGAAGAGTAAGAAACAGAATGTTGTTGCTACATCTAGTGCTGAAGCTGAATACAGAGCCATAGTTGCAGCCATTTGTGCTTATTTGGACAAACCAATTATTCTGAGAGTTGAAATTTGAGAACATTCAGCAAATGAAGTTATGCTGCAACAATCAGTGTTATCAAATGGCGGCCATGGCGGAATTTCGAAATTCCACAAGAGAGCCATCCGCCTTTAACGTTTTTGTCATAATGGTGCCATGGGGCCCACTATGGCCATGGCGTCGTGGCGTTGCAGTGACGCCATGGCTGTAAGCAGGCTTGGTCCATGGTTTGCCGATGGGCCATGGGCCTCGGTTAGCCTAAGGGCTTTGAGTGTGGGTTGTGAAATGGGCTAGGGCTTGGATGGGGGCCGGTAGATGGATCTTCTCCTTCGATCTGGTAGATGGATCTTCTCGTTCAAGTGGGAAAACATATCTAAGATGCGTGTGAAACAAAGCACTGTCCTTTGCATGCGAGTACCAAGAGACAATTGATAGCTAGAGCCAAGAGCCGAGAGAGACGAGATTGCCAATTGCTGACTAAGCGAACTGCAAGTGACGAAGAGTGCCGATTGCCGACTGTCGATAGACCACAGTTATTAATAGCATGCTATAGCGCTGGCTATAGCGTGTAGCACGTTGCTATGACACTGTGCGCTACAAGTGAGACATAGCATTGTGATGTCTACATTGCGAGCAATAGCACGCTATATTCCACTGTGCTATGGTCTGCTATACACGCTACTATGAAACGGTAAATGTTTTAAGCCTAGAATGAAACACCTGATGCATGCCCTAGATCAATTGAGCCTTGTAAGACTTCTCCATCGAGCCTCACAATACTTCTATTCTCCTCTTTGCTTCACCCTAGATTGATCGAGCCTCGAATCAGTACTTTGCCCTCTCTGTCTTGAGCTCAACTCATGTTTGTGTCGGCTTCTACTTATTGTGTGGCTCGGGTCGACTCTCATCCTCTCGACCTCGACTCTCAATCGTGTCGGAGAACTTGTAGAGTCCTAGAATCCTTTCTTAGAGTCGTGATCAAGCCTCGACTTTTCCTCTGCTCTATGTGTTGGCTTCTACCTATTGTGTGGCTTGGGTTGACTCTTATCCTCTCGAGCTCGACTCTCGATCGCGTTAGAGAACTTATAGAGCCCTAGAATCCTTTCTTAGAGTTGCGATCAAGCCTCAACTTTTCCTCTACTCTATGTCACGATCGAGCCTGGTCTTAGAGTCGTGATCGATCCTTGACTTTTCCTCTGTGCTATGTCGTGATCAAGCTTGGTCTTAGAATCCCTTCTTGGAGTCGCCCTTTCCCTTTTATCCAGAGCCTCGACTTCTACTCTGTTCTCCATCACAATCGAGCTTGGGCTCAAGTGAGTTAAGTTGGCTTGAAATTTGACTCTTCAGCCTTATTGTTTTTAAAATATTAATATTTTTTTTACTCGAAGAAATAAAATGTTGGCTTTATCCCCACTTAAAATGTTCATACATGGCAACTAACCATTTGTTACCTTGGTAATGTTAGACAAATAATTGATTCTATAATTTTTATCACTTCATTTTGGTTTGTTGTCTATATAAAGAGTTGTCTTGGTTGAGTTGAGCCCTTCACTCTTTGTCCAGAGTCTCCTCTCCTCTCCTTTGTTAATGGTGAGGAGAAGATAGCTAGTTTTTCATATATATTATTATTATTTATTATAATTATATACTTTGCGCTATTTTATCGAATAGCCACGCTATTTGCTATCCACTATGCTGCTATGGCCCCTTTGCGCTATGGTGCGCTATGTGCCATAAACAACTATGCGATAGACTATCGAGGGAGGAGAGACGACCCTAGAGAGATGACAACCATAGTTGAGGAGAGAGACGACATCCATAGTCGAGCCAAGAGAGACGAGCGACAGTGCTGTTCTGCTGCACCTGTGTAACTGGGTAGTTTTTTTTTTTTTTTTTTTTAAGTTACTGGTCTGCTGCTGTGTAACTAAAACTAGGTAGTTTTTTTTTTTTTTTTTTTTTTTTTTTTTTTTTTAATAATAATTTTTAAGAGTTAATAGTCTAACCTGCCGTTTATGCCCACCTATAATAACAACAACTATTTATCGTATTTTTAGGTAACACATGACAACTGTAGGTTCTTCATTGTAGTTTAAGAATATTTTGTGTGTTTGAGATTGTTATTAAGAGTTTGACTCTAATTTATGTTTTTTGTTCTTCTTTTGAATGCTTGTGACACTTATTTGGTTGTTATAAAATGTTGCAATGATGTTTATTTTCATTTAATATTAGTTTTTAGTTGTTTTTGCAAATTTTTATTGTAAATTTTAATTTTTTTCCCTTGTCCGCCATTTGGCCACAACGCCATCCACCATGGCTCCATGGCGGTTTTTTGGCTTGCCACCATGGGCCGCCAAACGCCATTGATAACACTGGTGACAACCAACCAGCTCTGCATATAACCTCCAATCCAGTTTTTCATGAGATAACTTAGCATGTAGAAATAAATTGTCACTTTGTTTGAGAAAAGTTGTTATCCAAGGATATTGTTACAGATTCTGTTAGTTCTCATGATCAACTAGTAGATATTTTGACAAAGCCTCTTAGAGGACTTGGGGGTTATTATATTTGTAACAAGGTTGGTGCATATGATCTATGTGCTTTAGCTTGAGGGAGAATGTTGAAAATAACTGTATTTGTATTAGAGTGTTAGAGCTTAAGTTAAGCTATTTACTGTTTTTGTAAATAAGAGTCTAAATAGGGATGTAAATGTAAAGCCCGTAGCTTAGGGGCAAACCTGTACAATTCATTAATTTATAAAAACATTCTTCCTTCAACAAATTATTAAGATTGGATGGGAGTGAAAACTGGTAAAAGAACCTTTTGCATGCGTGGTAAGATTGGTTATGGGAGCCTTGTTATTCTCACTTGAAGAAAAAGCAATGCTAACCATCTATAAGAAGGATAGATTTCCTATTGTTGGTTGTTTAGTAACTTGCTCTACATCTTTATAAGTTCAAAAAGAGTGTTAACTGTGGAGGTCTATGTTATGTCTGACAAGGAATGCCTTCCTGAGGAAGCAGTTTATCTTCTGAGTACATTATCATTTCCACTCATAGTTAAGCCTTTCCTCCTAATGGAGGAATTTCTTGTCATCTGAAGCAGAAGTTTCTGGACCTCATACACCCTTTTTAGATGAAGCGTTGACTGTTATTATTTGTTATCCCCACCACCAACAATGATATTGCCATCTTTATCATCTTTTGTCACCTTAGCACGTTAGTAATCACTCTGTTGTTTTGGACTTCTTGTGTATGCTGCTGAAATTTAGGTGACTGATTAGATAATCTTGAAATGAAAAAATGCACACCACACAGACAATTCATTGTTTTGGAAAAATATATAATGGTCCTTTTTCTGTTTATTCTCTTGATAAATCTCATTCTTGGGGGTTGAACTTGTGCCCTTCCTCATGCAGAGCAATGGGGGATGTCTCGGATCGTATAGGACGACCTACTGACAATGGCCAGGTAATTATCGAATAAAATTATTTTGAAATATGCTTGTTTGGATTTGGACATCTGTTGAACATGCAGTTTAACTTGAGTTTGAAGAAAATCAAATTTTTATTTTAATTATTTTTGGGTGTCCAGATTGGCATAATAGATCCTGATTGCAGATTGATTGGACTCCATCTATATGATGGATTGTTTAAGGTATATGGTCTAATACATTTCCAGTCTATATAATTTTTCCTATGGGAGTTTGTTTGTGACATCACTATAGGGACAGGCCCATGACTTTCCACGTTTATGTTTCTATTGAATTTTAGAATGACAGAAGTTATCTTCATGTTATCATCAGGTTATTCCATTTGATAATAAAGGACAGCTTAAGGAAGCGTTCAACATCAGGTATCCTCTTTACTATCATTTTGTTTCTGAGAACTTCATAGTCAACTCTTATTTTGTTAAAGAAAATAATTTAGTGTCCAATAAGTTGAAGAGATAAACTTAGATCTAATGATTAATAGCCATATAGGTGGATTATATGTATTAACTCTTATTTGTATAATGTAGTTCATGATGTATGTTCAATGTTTCTGTAACATATATTTTCAAATAGTGTCATAGTGAGTGTAAAGTTGATTCAAAGTTGCATTTTGCAGTTTGACTTTTTTTTGGGTCCTCTGGTAGCCCAGTTTTGTTTACTAATATTAGGTTGGAGTTAAGATGACAGATATACTGAACATACTTGTTTTTATCATTTTGTGATCCCTTTCTGAAGGATCTCATAAAGCTGAAAGTATAAAACTTTGGAGCCTGAGTAACATAATGTGGGTGTGCCATCACAGAAGATTTATATGAAAGGTGGATCCATAGTTACCGAATTCATGGTACCCTATGGTAAGTGGTACGGTATGGGTGCCTGGTACTTCACTTGTTAAAAATGTGGTACATGGGGGGTAGCTTCAGCTGGTATGCTCTTTTGGTGCACAGTATGCTTGAATAATTTAATAATCTAAAGTTTTAAAAATTTAAAAATCACATAAAAAATTGTATAAATATGAGAGAAGAACCATTACGATAAATTTTATGCCAATACCAAAATTAAACTTAATTATTTGACACATTATTATTGTTAAGTTATACTAAAAATATAATAATATTTTATTTCAAATGCTTGTTTGTTATGATTAAAAAATAATAATAAGTTATAAAAAATATATTGATAAGGAGGAAGTCTGTTGGTTTGCTCAATTCATGGCTCTTACAATATGAATCTTCACATGGGACTTCAGCTGCTTTGGACTTGGGCCAATGACTTAGGCCAGCTTTTCTTTTGTTAGCCCAAAATTCTCTGAACTGGGGCTGATTTGGTGAATTGGGCTTTCTTTGTCAGCGCCTCTCTCCCCTCTTGCAGTTCACCATTTCTGCACAATCCAAATGCTGCCCATCTCTGTCTCCTTGCTGCAATGGTTCACCATTATTCTTCATTGGCTGATTGCATGGTGAGAAATCTTCTCTAGCGCCGATCTCTCTTCTTCCCCTGGTCGCCCTTACAAAAACCCTAGCCGATCTTCTCTGAAAGGCCCTCTCTGATCTTTGTTGAAATCAGCGTGATATGACACCTCTCTGTCTCCTCTTTTCTTCAGAGGAATGGAACTCCTCTTTCAGTGATCCAGATCACGTACCATCATGTTCCAGTTCACAAATGTATCGCGAATTGGGATGCACGAACCAATCCACACTACTCATGATAGGAGAGTGAATTAGGTAACTATGGATCTCTGAAAGAGTATGATGAACAAAATACAAATGATATTTTATGTTTAAAATGGTTCAGTTGATCTTTTAGTTTTATGGTTCTACAGCATGGAATGCGGATTTAAAGCTCAATTGATGGAAGGTTTTTATCAAAAACTTAAGGGAGAATGGGTGTTGTTGATTGGTTAGTCTTTTTGAAACCATTTAACAGTTTGTGGGTTGCGCTTATTGGTTAATTAGTCCTGGAATCCTGGTTGCTTCTTATTAATGATTTAGAGTTCTGGGGCTGTTAAGAAAATACATATTAAGAAAAAGTCTGTAATACAAATGCTCATATTTAGACGGATGTTTGGCAAGATTAGGAAAGACTCAATGAGAATGATTAAATTTGTGAGATGACAAAGGTAGCTGCTATTGAGGATAAGGGAGAATTGCTAAGATGATTTGGACTTTTTTAATGAACACTCTATAAATGCTCCTGTATAATTATACATTTAAGAGAATAGAATGCAGATGTTGGATTCATGTAGCTGGTTGCATGTAGGTCTGAAATGGCTCATTGTGTTGTTGGTTGAATTCATGTCTTTACTTATGCTTAGGAATTGGGTGTTTGACTGTGTTAGTTTTTGCTTACTCTATTAGGACTTACTGGTTTATCTGTTTTTCCCTTGTTACTAAGAGCCTTTTCCGTGTCAACATCATGCGAGTATAAGATGATTTTTCTATTGTTAAACTTTGAAATTGAACAATTTTATGTGCTCAGTCAGGGCTTAGAATATTACTGAGCCCTAATAGTAGACTGATGTTATTTTGTCACGCATTCTGTTTGGCTTATACCTTGAGTTAGATGTTTGCTGCATAGTAATACCACTAAATACTAGTTTTAGTTTTGTTATACTGTTATGCATTGTGGACTGTAATCGAATCGTGCGTGTAACTTGCATCGTGAATGCTGGCTTGTTTCAGACTTGAGGAGCTTCAGGTCCTGGATATCAAATTTCTCTATGGTTGCCAACGTCCTACCATCGTTGTTCTTTACCAGGTTTTGAATTTTCTTGTTTCAGTATGTTGTCCAGATACTATCATTCTATAATGGAATATGCAAACATGTAATAATTTTGGGTACTGATCAAGCTGGCCTTATTGTATCCAATGGCTGTTGTTTAGGTCGCCTGAACAAGTTGATTTAGTTACTTTTTAATTGTAGATCTCCCAAAACAATAATGAATCATCTGTGAAATAATGGGAGACTTTCTTGTTAATGCCATTTCTGGCTGTCTGTTTTCCTGTATCAATCACCTGCAAGCACAGAGAGGTTTCATTATTATTGACTGCATGACGGAGATTTTCATGGTAAAATCAAAGGTTTTTTACATTTCTGAGATGATCAATATCTTACTTTGCAGGATAACAAGGACGCTCGTCATGTAAAAACATATGAAGTTGCTTTGAAGGAAAAAGATTTTGTTGAGGGGCCATGGTCCCAGAACAATCTTGATAACGGGGCTGATTTGTTAATTCCAGTGCCCCCACCTCTTTGTGGTGTTCTCATTATTGGAGAAGAAACAATTGTATATTGTAGTGCCTCTGCATTTAAAGCAATCCCAATACGACCAGTAAGTCAAAGAGAAATGGTTTATTTAATAAGAACTTGCAAATATCATTATTTAATGATAAATTTTTTGGTACTTCTCTCTGTTTTACTTTCTTGCACTTGTAGTCAATTACTAGAGCCTATGGAAGGGTTGATGCAGATGGTTCTAGATACTTACTGGGCGATCATGCGGGCCTTCTTCATCTTCTTGTTATAACTCATGAGAAAGAAAAGTAGGTCTTATTCTTGTCTTGTTCTAATAACTGAGTGGCTATCCTTAATTTTCACTTTTCTAGATTATACCAATCTAAACAGATGTTTGCTTGGTTGATTATTCTGATGGGGTGTTTCACATCTTCTATTACTATCAGAGTTACTGGACTCAAAATTGAGCTACTTGGGGAAACTTCTATTGCATCGACTATATCATATCTTGATAACGCAGTCGTATATATTGGCTCGAGCTATGGGGATTCCCAGGTATATAAAAAATAATCACTTAATTTGGAAAGCTATGTTTCGAAGTAAGATATTGACATTTTGTCATTTTGTTCTAAAATATAAAATTAAGGAATTTTACACTTGAAAGTCTTAGGGTTATCAATGTGGCATTGAATGTGCATTTGTGACAGCAGAAAAATTTCCTTGCATGTAAAGACATTTGAAAAAGGATAATTTTTATTGGGCTGTGGATGTTGTAAATCCCACAAATTACAGTTGTATATCCTCCACAGTAGTAAAAAATAATAAAAGGAAGAATAGATAAAGGTTGCTATATGTTAAACCCAATTAAGATTCTTTGTAAGGTTCGTTCTAAATTAGGAAAAGATTTGAAAAACAAATTTATGAATTTTGACATGCAGTTTCCTAATTGTGTCAATGGTATATATTTATGAGTTATAATAGCAGATTTACACAATTAATTGGATAGGATTGTTATGATTTGTAACAATCTGATGTTTGGCTTATAGATTTGAGTGGAATAGGACCAAATTAAAACAAATCATAAGATATAATTCTAAATCCTGGAAAGCTATTGTCTGATAGCTAAAGAAATTATTGTAGACTGCATTGGATGCTAGTTCAAGTCAACAAATCACAAGTCAACTAATCTTTTGTCACTTTTGTTGGCACGTGTAATGGTTTTTTTATTAGTTGTATAGATCGTTTATCCTATATGTGGGAGTTTGATGACTCTGATTATATGTAGGCTGTGCATTTGGTCTAGATGGGAGTCTGTGACTCCCAAGCAGTTGTACCTTCTATTTTTCTGATGAGTCCTGATTTGTTCCTGATGAAAATTTTTCAAAGCTTTGATGTGAAAGGTAAAAAGAGCATTTGGAGTATAGTTGCTTACCATGGATTGGCCACATGATTATGAGCTTTATGAGTTTTTATAATTAACGTCTGACTGATGTTATTGTACAAGAGTAAAATATCACCTAGTTTTAAAAGTATTTAAAACTTGATTGAAATTCACTTGTGCTCAATTTTAACGTATTTTTAGTTTCATTAAGTTATTTAGAATAGAGAATAATTAAGAAAAATGTTGAATAGTTGTATTCTTTTAAAATATAACGTTTTATAAGGAATAATAATTACATGGGTCCTAGAGAAATATTTTTTATACAAATAAAATTGTTAATAAAAATATTATTCCACATTGAATGTCACTTTTTAAGGTATGTGTCCTTGTATTGTAAATGGAAGACATTTTGGTCGCCCGTTATTAACTTAAACATAAAAGTTGGAACAATAAATTTATATTTCCTATATTATTTAGTTATCAAAATTAAAAATTTTCAAGAAAAATATCATGAAATTTAGATTGTAGACATTCAAAAAAAATCTTTTTTCCTTTTAGCTGTAAAATGTTATTTTCTTTCTTGATGATTAATTTTCAACTTCTGCCCTATCATCAATATAAAAGGTCATTAAGAAAAAGGAGTTAGAATATTATGCAGTGTAATAAATAAGTATGCATTTTTCATATTTATAATTATTTTTGAAATAAAGCATTTAAAATAATGCATGGACTCTTCAGTTGTTATTTATGTTATCATCTTTTGCAATTTTAATTGAAAATATCAGATGTTAGCATTCTTTTGATTTTTATTTTTTATATTTTGAAATACTTTGGTAATTATAGAACAATGTGATTGTACATGGCATGCAAATTACAGTGTGCTTGTGGAACAATTAATACCGAAGCTACAGTTCTTATATTTGCATGGCAGTGTCATCAGTTTGTTTCAGGTTTTGATCAATTGAAATTTATAATTTAGCAAAATGTTTTGTTGGAATCGCAGCTTATAAAGCTAAACCTCCAGCCAGATGCAAAAGGTTCATATGTTGAAGTTCTAGAAAGGTATGTCAACTTGGGTCCAATTGTGGACTTTTGTGTGGTAGACCTGGAGAGGCAAGGTCAAGGTCAGGTTGTAACTTGTTCTGGAGCTTACAAAGACGGGTCCCTTCGCGTTGTTCGAAATGGAATTGGAATCAATGAGCAGGTGTTTGTTTTTATACCCAATACTGAAGTATTTAGTTGCCATAATTTGTTATTGTTTTAGTTGTTTCCAGTGAACTTATGCAAACAAGTCACCTTCTAGGCATCGGTAGAACTTCAAGGCATCAAAGGAATGTGGTCACTAAGAGCAGCTACTGATGATCCCTATGACACATTCTTGGTTGTCAGTTTCATTAGTGAGACGCGTATTTTGGCTATGAATCTTGAGGATGAGCTGGAAGAAACCGAGATAGAGGGCTTTTGTTCTGAAGTCCAAACTTTGTTCTGTCATGGTGCAGTTTACAATCAACTTGTGCAGGTTGTTTTCCTTCTCTTTTCTGTCTACCTCTACTATATTTCTTGACTGAAGTTTCAAAAATTTTCATATGTTTGTCAATATGCGATGATATCATTAAAGTTGCAAAATATGGCTGTAATCAATATAAGCAGTGAACATGAAAGCATTTTGTTGTTGATATTATTAATATTATTCATTTTATTTTTTTGGGACAAAAGTAATTTGTTGTTTTCTTCTGACCTGAAATTTGCTTAGCTAGAAAGCTAATTGAAACCACACTGGCCTTTTGATAAAATTTATGTTTACATCCCTTCCTCTTTGTAGGCATTTGCAATTGGATGGCCATAATTGTCTTTTTGCATCAGTAAATTTTACAAAACAGAACTGAGCAAAGCATAATGAACTATACTACTTGAAATTCTGTGGTCTTTAGATGATAGTTGTGTTTGTGCCCCTTGCTTCTTTTGAACATATGCAAATGCATGCACAATCATCTTTATGCATTGGGAAATACTACAAAACACAACTGGGAAGCACTGTAGACTATTACAAATTAAATGTTTACTGGACTGTATTATGACCCCTTTGTATCCAATTGACTTGTTTTCTAATTGTGGATCAGGGGGTTCAAAATTAGCAATCTCTGAAAAATGTACTCTCAAAATATAAAGGAGTACTATATTTCCATGATGAATTTGCATAAAAGTATCTTCATTTGTGGGTATCAGGAATTTTACTGACGTCCATGTGGAACAGCAGGGTGAATTTTTACATTGTACTGTAATTGAAGCAAATATTAACTAAAAAAGTAAAGTTCAAGCATTGATTGGTTGAGAATTTTCCCAGGAAGAAAGAAAGTAGCACATACAATCTTGATGCACAACAATGAAACATTTTTATGTGTTTCTTTAGGTATATGTTATAAATAAGTTATAGTATTAATATGATTATAAACATTGATGAGTAATAATAATTTCTTTTTATCTCCTGTAAATTTTTCAGTCGTGACTTTAGTTGGTGTAATTTGGTTACTCTTTCTTTGAACTTTATTTTTGCTTATGATCTTATGGTAGTATAATTAGTTTGTCATCCCACTTATAAAGTCCATTGTCTTTAAAAGCTGTATTTCTCCACTCACAAACTATTATATATCCAGCTGGTTTTTAAGACCCTCCCCACCCCCCAACTTGAGGCAGGTTTTAGTGCTTTATCCCATCTCCTCTCACCCATTTACATACTGCCCAAACTTGTCCAAGGGCCCCGCCCCTTGGGGGGGGGGGTGAGGGAACTAGTATTTAAGCTGCAGTGGTGGTCATAATTTGTCTCTTCCTTTTTGTGTGTGTCAATTTACTTATTTATTTTTTGGAGGGAGGAGATGCCTCACAATGGAGGTTGGGGATGAGATTGGTTGTGCTTTAGTGGTGGGCCTTGTCAATCGTTATTGGAGTGGTGGGGTTATGGTGTATAAGGAGGGGAGTTGATTGACAATTGACGAGTGACTTAAAATAGCTTTAGTTTTGCCAGCATGCTGTCATGAGTGGCACTCCTGTCCATTTTTCTTTTGAATATGGCTCAACCACATTTTAGTCAATTAGCATGTTTTCAAAATTTGATCTGAATAGGAACTTAATCACATGGCAGAGAGAATATTGTCTTAGTGCCTTTTGGTTACCTTTTGCTTATAATAAATATACATCTATATGTTATTATGGGTGTATGTGCTCCAATATTTTGTTCCTTCTAAAGGATGTACAAGCATTTTGAATATGTTGCCATGAAAACCTAAATTTTGCTCCTACTGTTTGTTACACCAATTGCCGATCTAAAGTTTATGGCATATGATGCTGCCTAAGCTGTCATAATAATAATTATCTCATTAACAAACATTTACTTGTTAAAAATTGCCCATTAGAAATTGGGGAAGATCTACGAATAATGTATCAGCTTCACTAGGTTAATGTGTGCATGTTAGCATCAACTGGTCTTTCTGATGATGACGTGAGAGAATCTAAAGCATATTATATTAGTAATATGTGTGTGGCCACTTGCAGTAGTGAACCTGCATTTATAGAGAAATAGATGGCGAACTTCTTCCACCACTTTCATCATCTTTTGTTTTCAACTGGTCCTTGAAAAATTTTCCGTTGTTGATTATTGCATTGCTGATGGATGCTTTTCCCTGTGCTGCCAAAATTTTGTAGAGGATTAAGCTTTCCCTGTGGTCATGAATCATTTTGACAGGTTACGTCTAGCTCTGTGAGACTGATCAGTTCAACCAGTAGAGAATTGCGTAATGAATGGAAAGCACCATCAGGGTATTCAGTTAATGTAGCCACTGCTAATGCTACCCAGGTCCATATCCAATCTCTTATATTTTAATGTCATTTCATGGATTGTAAAACAGATTTTTGAAGTTGGTTCCTGTGCTTCATGGGCAGCTTAATAAATGGATTCCTTATTGTATCATCATTCTCATGCTTATTAGTTTGAATACTGTTTATTCAATCTATAGCTCAAAGCTATAATGTCATATGCAATGTCTATAAACTATAGTACATAGTATTATTGGTTAAATATTATCCATAATTTTCTGTGTTCAGCATTCATGTTTGTTAGAATCTCTATGTTGTGTGGAATTCTATATAATAGGAATGATGTTCATGGATACGGTGTATCATTTGCATTGAGAAAATGAGCAAAAATGATATTAATAGAACATATTAGGAACTATTAAATTGATATATTTTTGGAAGCAATCATAAGTTAACTTCTTTGTCGGTCATAAATATATTAATTTTGAATTGCTATTACAGAAATTAACTTTAAATTAGATCTCATTTAATGTTGATACTGCATGTTTATGCGA